>PVIY010009827.1:36585-71143 GCA_004026745.1 Myrmecophaga tridactyla | reverse complement strand
GGAGAGAGAACAACAGGACATCTCTACAATTTGGTAAGACAGAATTATCAGATACCACTGGATGTAGCCCCTTCACTCTATAGAAGTGAAGTTCAGACACTGAAGGTCAGACAAATTCAAACACTTACTTAAGGTCACTGAGCCTTGCAGGCCTCAATCGCCTTCAGTGGGAGGTTCTTACCATGTCACCTTTCTCCACCTCTCACTCCTCCCCTGCCAGAGAATGGCTGGACTTCCTCTTAATGAGAGCCACGATTCATGTCAGCTGTGTCCAATTAGCACCAAACTCTCAGGCAACCAAGTGCCCTGCCTGCCAGCAGCTGAGGCCTGTCTGGAAGGATATATTTGGATGGTGAATCTATGTTGCGTGCTAAACTCAATGCAGGGAAGAGCAACTTGACTTGGATGCCCACCAAAGGCTGCCAGTCTTGGCTCCTGCTCACAAATTGGGCAACAAGGCTGTCTGGCAGAGGATACGGGCAGTGCTTCCCTGGCATGGAGGGCAGGGCTGGCCTGGGAGAGCACACACCCCAGGGCAGGATGCCCTTCCTGGTGCTTGGCAGGGTCCAGCAAGTACAGGCAGTGAGAAAACTTGAACTGGGATCCAGGAAATTCAGGCTCAGCCCAGCTCCACCACAAGCCCCTTTTTGGGTGACCCTAGGCACTTTATATTTCTCTCTAGGCCTCAGCTTCTCACCTACAAATGCAGAAGGATTTCATTGCCCATCTCAGGAAACAGATGAGAAACACAGGAGATATCAAAAAAGTACCCATTCTGTTTATGCTCCAGTTTCCTCTTCTGTAACAACTTCTACAACATGGGGTAAGCATACCAGTTCCCTCACGGAGCTGGTGTGAAGAGTTCATGTGTAGATTATTATACAGTGTCTGGCACTGAATGAAGGCCAAATTAGCCATTATCTATCCCTTTCTATGACTAGTATTACATTTAGTTAGCCATCCCACCTCTCTGACTCTTAGCTTTCTGATCTGCCTTCTTCAATGAGTTGATGTGAAAATCAAATTTGGAAACTGAGGCTCAGGAAGTAGCTTGCCTAAGTTGGTATAACTAAGGATTGTTAGATCTGGGTTCTGAATTTAGGTCTGTCTTGCTCTGAAGTCCACGTTATGTCGATGACCAATATCCACTCACCCATTGCTTATAGCGATGGGTGTGCAGCGTGGTGTTAGCCTGGTGAGGTTAGATTTACCAACAGAATCAGTCCTGGTTGTTACCCCAAGTCAGCTCCGTGTGTTGATGGCAGCACATCTGAAAATCCTGACCTTCCCGGTAAAGAGGTTAGAGCAGAACGTGACAATAGCTAGCCTGAGACTCCCAGCGGATCATGAGCAGGTCCTGAAGAGAATGATCACATGCTCCAAAGCCCTACAGGGCCTCCCCAGGTGTGGTCCTAGAACACTGGGCTACCATTCTCCTTTCTTAGTCTGCCCCCAAGCCCTCCCCACATTTCAGGGTGGAGGCTCAGACTGAGAATTAGATCACATGGATTTTAGCCTCAATTCTGTCACTGGCTTTCTATAAGACTTTGGACAAGCACTATTAACTTTTTGTTCCTGAGTGTCCCTTCTGGAAAATGGAGGTGCCATGGAAACTGACCAATATGGGTATCCTTCTTGCAATATAATTTTGTTGTTGTTGTTTTATATAAACTTTCAGACAGTGAAACAATGGACTCCTCCTTGCTTTGTGCTTCATTCTGTTTCTTCAACAGCTCTGTTTTACAAAAAAAAAAAAAAAACCTCCCCTCTTCTTTTCCTTCATTTACTAATGTCTGGCACATTCAGATGGGGAATAAAGGATGCAAAGAAGATGGCTGTGGAGCCCAGACAAATCTGCAGCTCTTCATCTCCACTTGGAAGAGGACATATCAAGGCCCCTGCCAAGCCCTGTGAACACAAGAGCCACAACTCCTAGAGAAATAAACATGCTTCAGAGTGAGAGGCAAGCTAGTGGATACCAACAACCTCTGAGGGACTTAAGAAATTTTTGTATTTTTAAGGCAGAATATTAATTCATTTGGGGGCAAGTTGAGGGCTATTAAAGTCCAGATCTGACATAAGTAAATTAAAATCTGCCCATGAAATGCCTTAAGTTTCCATCTCAAACCTGGCCATGTCCTATGCAATCCCCTTTCATTCTTAGGAGCTAGGACCCAGGTGTCTTTCCTTATGCTTATTCCACCATCCCTTCCTGCAACAGTACTGAGCATGCACTGGCTGCTTAACAGAAGCACCATCTGTGAGCCTCAGCCCTGCAGATCAGGGAGCCCAAATGGACACTGTAAAGATATGATCACCAGGCATAAGCCCTGTTCTGAAAAGGTGGTAGGTATCCACTTTGGCTAAAGTCACATACATTGCAGCCCATGGATTCTGGGAAAGATGGTCAGCCCAGATGTGATTCATCCAAGCCACAGAGCCTCTGGGTGTAACCTTAGATAGATGAGTATGTAGTGGAATGTATGAACACTCAGAGCAGGAACATGAAGAGACACCATGATCCCATCAACTTATAAACAAATACATGTCTGTTTATTTATCAACAGATGGTATCTTTCTGATCTCCCAACAGTTGGGTGTGGGGAACCCAGAGGAGCTGGGACAGAAGGAAGAAATATGAAAGAATGGAATGAACACTAGTTTACAAAAAAAATTAGTCACTGGGTGGGGAAAAGGGGTCAAAGATAAAAAACACATTTAACTCTTATTATTATCATAAAGAATAGTAAGGTGAAGATTTTTCTAATTCTATAGAAATTTCTTACTTTCTCAGAATCTACGTTCACCCTTACCACAGTCTCATCAAATAAGCTTTTTTAGGCCCATGTTTTAGATGGGGAAACTGAGGCACCTAGAAATAAGGTGGCTTGCTCCAATATCTTGTCAACAAAATTACAAAAAGTCAATGCTGGAGGTAGAGCAAGATGGTGGTATAGTGAGGTGTGGAATTTAGTTGATCCTCCAGAGCAGCTAGTAAATAGCCAAGAAATGCATAGAACAACTGCTGGGGGACATCAATGACTGGGGAGAGATGGTACACCAGTCTGGAATGGGTGGAACAGCTGAGATCCCACACAGAACTGTAAGTCCCCCAAACTGCAGAGCTGGCACCCCTCCCCGCTGGGCATGACAGGCTGGTTCCCTGATGGGAAAGGACACAGACTTTACTAGTAGCAAGGACTTAGCTCAACCAAGCTCCAGTGTCATATTTAATTAACAAATTCTGACTACTGAAAACAAGCCCCTGGCACAGATAAACCTGGTGTAATCACTAAAGGAACCAGGAGTTCTTGCCCTGGCAAAGAAAGGGTGAGGCTAGGAGGGGAAACAAAACAACAGAGGCCTTTTGAGATGGACGGAACAAAATACTGGAAAAGAGCTGGGCCCCAAGAAAAGGGGGCACATAAACCCTGGAGATACATAAAGCCACATACCAACTCCAGCTCTTGATTAGCAAACCCAGGGAGTGGGATCCACTACAAAGAGGTTTTTTTTCTAACTTCTTAATAACTCATTAAATAGCACTGTAAGCATTCTCAGGATCCAGCAATGCCCCAGGCAAGGGTAGAACTAAGACGTGTCTGACAGACAAAATAACTAGTCAGGTGAAAGGGGTAAATTCCCTCAAGGGCATATCTTCTCCAAGAAAAGGGATTGTGGGGCCCAGCTCAAGTGGAGGCCCTCCTTCATGGAATTCAGGCCTCAGAAGCTGGACAACAGAAGCAATCAAAACTGACTTACCACCTCAGGTTCTGTCTCAACCACACCAATGGCAAAGAAAGGTGCTGAAATTAAAGACACTGCATCACTTTACATGGGTGGGGAGCTATGGGCTGACAAGCACCACATGCTGGGCAGGATGGGAAAAACAGAATCTAGAGGCTTCATAGGAAAGTCTGACAATGTTGGGTTTCACCCTCAGGGAAACTTGATATTGGCTACTTTCTCTTCAAAACATGGGCCTGTCTGGTCTGGGAAAATCTGACTGGCACCACTAATATGTGAGAAGACCCTCCTCAAAAAAAAAAAAGTCTCTGTACAGGCAGGGCAAGAACTGAACAAGAACTGAAAAATTCTGATCAGTTAAACGAAACCTATGTTAGAGGTCTAGAATAAGTTGAACTGAATGCCAAAGGACAGATAAAGAACAAAGCCATCCAGCAAGAAACCCCTAGGTAAGAGAGTTAAAACTACCTCCAGAATAAACTAACTAAGGAAATCAAATGCCTAGACAACAGGAAAAAGTAACAAGTCATACTAGGAAAATTGAAGCTATGGCCCAGTTAAAGGAACAAACCAACACTTCACCTAAGATACAGGAGTTGAAACAACTAATTCAGGATGTTTGAACAGACATTCAAAATCTCATCAAAAATCAAATCAATGAGTTGAGGGAGGATATAAAGAAGACATTGGGTCAACATAAAAATAACGTAAAAGTATGAAAAAGCAAATCACAGAATTTATGGGAATGAAAGTCACAACAGAAGAAATGAAAAAAAAGCAATGGAAACCTACAACAATAGATTTGAAGAGGCAGAAGAAAGGATTAGTGAACTAGAGGGCTGAACATCTGAAATCCGATACGCAAAAGAAAATATAAGGAAAAGAATGGAAGAATATTAGCAGGTTCACAGTGAACTGAATGACAACATGAAGTGCATGTATATATGTATTATGGGAGTCCCAGAAGGAGAAGAGAAGGGAAAAGGAGGAGAAAGACTAATGGAGGAAATAATCACTGAAAATTTCCCATCTCTTATGAAAGACATAAAATTACAGGTCTAAGAAGTGCAGCATACCCAAAACAGAAGAGATCCAAATAGATCTACTCCAAGAAACTTACTCATCAGATTGTCAAATATCAAAGACAAAGAGAGAATTTTAAAAGCAGCAAGAGCAAAGCAATCAATCACATACAAGGGAAGCTCAGTAAGATCACATGTGGATTTCTCAGGAGAAACTGTGGAAGCAAGAAGGCAGTGATATGATATATTTAAGATTCTGAAAAAGAAAAACTGCCAACCAAGAATTCTATATCCAGCAAAACTGTCCTTCAAAAATGAGGGGAAATTTAAAATATTTTCAGACAAACAATCACTGAGAGACTATGTGACTGAGAGACTGGCTCTGCAATAAATACTAATGGGAGCACTGCAGACAGATAAAAAAGATAGGAGCAAGAGATCTGGAGAAGAATGTAGGCATGAAGATTATCAGTAAAGCTAAAAAGAGGAAAAAAAAAATTTATAGGATGTGTAAAATCCAAAAGACAAAATGGTAGAAAAAATTACTGCCTTTACAATAATAACATTCAATGTTAATGGATTAAACTCCCCAATCAAAAAACATAGACTGGAAGAATAGGTTAAAAAACAGGACTTATCTATATGCTGTCTACAGGAAACTCACTTTAGACCCAAGGCAAAAATATGTTGAAAGTGACAGATTGGATAAAAGATATTTCATGTAAACAACAACCAGAAAAGAGCAGGGGTAGCTATACTAATATCTAACAAATTAGACTTCAAACATAAAACAATTAAAAGAGACAAGGACACTATGTATTAATAAAAGGAACAATTCAACAAGAAGACATAACAATCATAAATATTTATCCAATGAGCCACAGTGCTCCAAAATACATGAAGGCACACTTACCCAACCCTTGCACCTGTGGACCCATACCAGGACCCCACCTACCCATCATCACCCACTCCTGACTCATGTCTCACAACTTCTGTGACCTGTACCCACCCCTACACGTTCATGTATCCACATCCTGGCCCCCCGGACCCCTCCCCCTGTGCAAGAACACACCCATGCCCCAACCTCCCTGTGCCCCAATTCCTGAACCCTGTATCACACACCCTGACATACACAAACCACATGCTTCCTGCACCCACATCCTGCCTACACACTAACACCAGCACAGCTGCTCTACCCCCCATCCACCTCCTGCCACACCCTACCTCTGTCCCCCATGCTGCACCCTTCTCCTGCACTCCAAGGCCTGCTTGAGCTGTGCTTTGCCACCATGACCCCACTCCACTGCTCATCCATGACCCCACGCCCCACGCCCCACACTCACAGGCACCAGCATAGAGTCCCAGATCCAGACATATACCTGCATCACAAACTGTCACCATGCTTTTGTGCCCCTTTTCATGCCCCACATCCTGCTCCATACCTGTCCTACAAATGCAAGGCTTTAGACTACGGAAGGAAATCAACATCCATAGTAACCCTATCAAGATATTTACATGCCCTGAAGACAGCAGAAGATCACTAAGCATATCATGATGCAGATAGATATAGCCCAGCCTAACAACAAAATTAAAACACCAGAGAAGACACAGACATTGCAACAATTAATTAAAGGTGTTTAACTCTACTAAATAAAATAAATGGGGTGGCTAATGACATAAAGGAGATCAAGAAGACACTAGAACAGCATAAAGAGGAATTTGAAAGAATAAATAGAAAAATAGCAGATATCACAGAGATTAAAGATGCTGTAGAACAAATAAAAAATATACTAGAGACACACAACAGCATATTTGAAAAGGCAGAAGAAATAATAAGGAAACTAGAGGACTGGAAAACTGATTTAGAACACACAAAAGAGAAATGACAAAGAAAGATGGAAAAATTTGAATTGGATCTCAGGGAAATGATGGAAAAAACAAAATGCACAAATAATAGAATAATTGGTGTCACAGAAGGAGAACAGAAGAGTAAAGGGCTAGGAAAATTCTTGGAGGACATGATGGAGTAAAACTTTCCAACCTTTTTAAAATACATAAATATGCAAATCAGAGAAGCCCAATGGACTCCAAATAGAATAAATCCAAATACGCCTACTGCAATCAGTCTGTCAAATGTTGAAGAGAAGCAGAAAATCCTGAAAGCAGCAAGAGAAAAACAATCTACTACATACAAGGGAAACCACGTAAGACTGAGCTTGGACTACTCAACTGGCACTATAGAGGTTAGAGGGCAGTGGTATATATTTAAGATCCTGAAAGACAAAGACTTCGAGCTAAGAATTCTGTACCCAGCCAAATTATCCTCCAAAACTGAGGGAGAGGTTAAAATTTTCACAGACAAACAAAGGCTGAGAGAATGTGTTAACAAGAGACCAGCTCTACAAGGAATACTAAAGGGAGTTCTGCTGCCTGGAAAAAAAGACAGGAGAGGGAGGTCTGGAGAAGAGTACCAGTAAGGGTAACCTAAAGAATGAAAAGAGAAAGATGGAAAAGAACATATAGATCTGACAAATAAAATCCAAAGGATAAGATGGTGGATTCAAGAAATGCCTTTACAGTAATAACTTTGAAAGGTGATGTACTAAATCTACCAATTATAAGATACAGATTGGCAGAATGGATTAAGAAATATAATCCATCTATATGCTGCTTACAAGAGACTCATTTTAGACACAAGGATACAAATAGATTAAAAGTGAAAGGATGGAAAAAGATGTTCCATGCAAGCTGTAGCCCAAAGAAAGTAGCAATAGCGATAGTAATATCAGACAAAATAGACCTTAAATGTGAAGACAGCATAAGAGAAAAAGAAGGACACTATATATTCATAAAAGGGACAATTAACCAAGAAGAAATAAAATTCACAAATTTCTGTGCTCCCAATCAATGACCTCCAAAGTACATGAGACAGACATTGACAAAACTGAAGGGAGCAATAGATGTTTAAATAATAATAGTAGGAGACTACAATATACCACTCTCCTCTATAGACAGACAACCAGACAAAGGATCAGCAAGGAAGTAGAGAACTTAAAGAATTTGATAAATAAATTAGACCTAACGGACATATATAGGTCCTTACACCCCAAAACACCAGGGTATACATTCTTCTCTAGTGTTCATGGAACATTCTCCAGGATAGATCATAAGCTGGGGGTACAAACAAATCTTTATAAATCCATTAGGAAAAGGATTATATTTCTTAATCCATTCTGCCATCTGTATTATTGAAATTATTCAAAGCACTTTCTCTGATCACAATGGAGTAAAGCTGGTAATCAATAACCAGCAAAGAACAAGAATGTTCACAAATATATGGAGATTAAATAACACACTCTCAAACAATGAGTGGGTCAACAAAGAAATTGCTAGAGAAATCAGTAGCTATCTGGAGAAGAAAGAAAATGAGAACACAACATATCAGAACTTATGGGATGCAGCAAAGGCTGGGTTGAGAGGGAAATTTATTGCCCTAAATGCCTATATTAAAAAAGAAGAAATAGCAAAAATTGAGGACTTAACTGCTTACGTGGAGGAACTTGAGAAAGAACAGCAAACTTGCCCCAAAGCAAATAGAAAAAGAGAAATAACAAAGATTAAAGTAGAGTTAAATGAATGGGAGAATAAAAGAACAATAGAAAGAATCAATAAAACCACAAGTTGATTCTTTCAGAAAATCAATAAAATCGATGGGCCACTAGCAAGATTGACAAAGAAAAAAAGAGAGGATGCAAATAAGCAAAATCAGAAAAGAGAGGGGTCATTACCACATACACTGATGAAATAAAAAAAAAAATAAGAGGATACTATGAACAACTATACACCAAGAAACTAGACAACTTAGATGAAATGGACAAATTCCTGGAAACACACATATAAGCTACCCAGACTCAAGAAGAAATAGAAGATTTCAACAAACCAGTCACAAGTAAAGAGATTCAATCAGTCATCAAAAATCTTCCTAAAAATAAAGACCCAGGGCCAGATGGCTTCACAGGGGAATTTTATCAAACATTCCAAAAAGACCTAACAGCAATCCTCCTCAAACTTTTACAAAAAATTGAGGGAAAAGGAATACTATATAACTCATTTTATGAAGTTAACATCACCTTAATACCAAAACCAGGAAAAGATATTCAAGAAAGGAAAACTACAGACCAATCTTGCCAATTCATATAGATACAAATATTCTCAACAAAATATTAGCAAATCTAATCCAACAGCACATTAAAAAAAGTATACACCGTGACCAAGTGGGGTTTACACCAAGAATGCAAAGATGGTTCAACACAAGAAAAATAATAAATGTAATACAGTACATTAACAAATTGAAAGGGAAAAATCACATGATCATCTTGATTGATGTTGAAAAAGCATTTGACAAATTCAACATCCTCTTCTGATAAAAACACTTCAAATGGTAGGAATCAAAGTTTACTTCCTCAACACAATAAAGAGCATATATGAAAAACTAATACCCAGCATTGTACTCAATGGTGAGAGGCTGAAAGCTTTCCCCCTAAGATTGGGAATGAGACTAGGATGCCCTCTGTCACCACTATTATTCAACATTGTACTAGAAACTTTAGCAAGAGCAATCAGGTAAGAAAAAGAAATAAAAGGCATCCAAATTGGAAAGGAAGAAGTATAACTTTCATGATTTGCAGATGACATGATGCTATACTTGAAAAGTCCTGAGAAATCTAAAACAAAGTTACTTGAGCTAGCAAACAAATTCAGCAAGGTGGCAAGTTATAAAAGTAATGTGCAAAAAACAGTAATGTTTCTATACACAAGAAATGACATAACTAAGGAGTCAATTAAGGAAAAAACTTCTATTCAAAATAACAACTAAAAGAATCAAGTTTCTATGAATGAACTTAACTATTGATATAAAGGACTTGTACACAGAGAACTATAGAACATTGTGAAGAGAAATCAAAGAAGATCTAAATAGGTGTGAAGACATTCTGTGCTCAAGGATAGGAAGGTTAAATATAGTTAATATGTCAATTCTACTCAAATTGATCTACAGATTCAATATAGTACCAATCAAAATTCCATCACTCTACTTTGAAGAATTGGATAAGCTGGTTACCAAATTCATCTGGAAGGGAAAGATACCCTGAATAGTTAAAACCTAAAAAAGAAGAATGAAGTGGGAGGAGTAACACTCCCAAGTTTTAAAACTTATTATAGAGTTGCAATGTTCCATACCAAACTCTGAAATCTGTTCTACAACTAATTGTTGTGCTGTGCTTTGAAATTTATTGCTTTTTTAATATATGTAATTTTTCACAAAAAAAAATTGTGATGATAAAAAATATTTATTCCTTATAGCAGTCAATGTTCTGGAGCAGCTAGAAGAAAAAATCTGAAATGATGGCATGGTAGCCCGTGACAATCTCTGGGATCTGTCCTTGTTGAAGAGTGCTTTGAAAACTATTGCTTTATTGCTTTTTTTTTTTTTTTTTGCTTTGTATATATGCTATATTATACAATAAAAAAGTTTTAATAAAAACCACAATGGTCAAAACAGCATGATACTGGCACAAAGACAGAAGTATTGACCAATGGAATTGAATCAAGAGTGCAGAAATAGACCACCAAACCTATGGTAAACTGATCTTCAACAAGTTTTGTTCACTGAACTGGCACAAAATAGTTTTTTCAATAAATGGGTGTGGGATAACTGGATATCAATAGCCAAGAGGATGAAAGAGGACCCTTACCTTACACCGTATACAAAAATTAACTCAAATTGGATCAAACACCTAAACATAAGAACCAGTACTATAAAACTCCTAAAAGAAAATGTAAGGGAACATCCTCAAGACCTAGTAATAGGAGGTATCTTCCTAAACTTTACAACCAAAGCACAAGCAACAAAAGAAAAAATAGATAAATGGAAACTCCTCAAAATCAAATGCTTTTGTCCTCAAAAGACTTTGTCAAAAAGTTGAAGATGCAGCCAACTCAATGAGAGAAAATATTTGGAAATCACACATCGGATAAAGGTTTGATATCCTGTAAGCATACAGAAATCATACAACTCAACAACAAAAGAACAAGCAACACAATTATAAACTGGGCTAAAGATATGAATAGACATTTTTCTGAAGAGCAAATACAGATGGCTAAAAAGCCCATGAGGAGATGTTCATTTTCATTAGCTATAAGGGAAATAAGATCAAGACTACAATGAGATACCATCTCACACCTATAAGAATGGCTGCTATTAAACAAACAGGAAACTATAAATGTTGGGCAGGATGTGGAGAAATTGGGACACTTATGTCCTGCTAGTGGGAATGTATGATGGTACAGCCACTATGGAAGACAGTGTGGCGGTTCCTCAGAAAACCAAATATCGAGTTGCCCTATGACCCGGCAATACCACTACTTGGTACATACTCAGAAGAGCTGAAAGCAGAGACACAAACAGACATTTGCACACCAATATTCATAGCAGCACTATTCACAATCGCTAAAACATGTGTCCCACCAGTTAACATGACAAATATAAATAAGTTCTTGCAAAGGTATGAATCTTGTACAAACAGTGCATAATTTCAAAGTATGTGGGAAAATGATATTGCATGCTCTGGGCTATGCTTAACAGGAAAACATTAACAGTACCACAGCAATTCCTGGGGTGACAAGAGTTAGGGGGAGGTTTGGATTTTCTGTTTGGTGAGGGTGTGTTTATTGGCTATCATTCTCCCAGAAACAATGAAATTATCTAAAATTGAGAGTGTTGCTGGACTGTTGACTTTGGACATTATACATGAGGCCCAATGAATAGAGGTGTCTGAAAGATGCACTGACTGAGAAGTAGACTGGCGAATGATGGTGTAAATATATGATTGAACATGGTGCTGCTTCAAAAAGGAATGAAGTTATGAGGCATGCAATGATGTGAATGAATATGTGGGAAATTTGGTGAGGCAAATTAAGCCAGAAACAAAAGAGTAAATACTGTATGATCTCATTCAGAAAATACTCATAAGAAAATCGGGACCTAGACTGTAAGCTCTTATAGCAGTCACATTTAGCCCAGAGTAATTATTATTTGTGGATTTTGAGGGGCTGTTTTATATCTACAACCTGGTATTTAGAGATAAGAATGAAGCCAACTGGGTCGAGATTAAGGTAATTCAGAATACAGTGGTAAGGAATACATCGTCTGTATTTTAGACCTTCACATTTCCTTTGAAACCAAAGGAAGAAAGTTTTGTTATGTCCAGAACCTAGGTTTTCTGTAGCACATAATCTAACTCAACTTGTCTGGACAGATCATTTAAACAAACCAAACACAGCGAGTCCACAATAAGAATGAGAGCCTTTAATCCTGTATAACTTAATGTAATGCCTGGATACATCCCACAGTATATCAAGCAGATAATCAAAAAGTATTGGCAAAGTCCCTTAAAGGAATGGGAGAAAAATTATGGAGCTATTAAACTTTACTACCAGTGAAACTTCAGATACTGTGCCAAATATTAGGGACACCCAAATCAATAGGCCAAGCCCTTGATCCTGAGGCTTGCCCTTGTGAAGCTTATGTATATAGGAGAGAAGCTTAGCCTAAGAGTCACCTCCAGAGGACCTCTTTTGTTGCTCAGATGTGGCCTTTCTCTCTCTAAGCCCAACTTTGTAAGTGAAACCATTGCCCTCCTCCTTACATGGGACATGGCACCCAGGAGTGAAAGTCTCCCAGGGATGAGCCTGGCCCTGTCACTGTAGGATCCACAATGCCATCCTCACCAAAAGGGGGGAAAGAAGTGTAACAAATAAGGTATCAGTGGCTGAGAGAGTTCAAATAGAGTTGAGAGGCTACATTGGAGGACACTCTTACACATGCTTTGGTTAAACATTGCTACCTATCATAACTTGCCAAACTCCAACCAAAACCATTCCTGCCAATCCAAAAGAATACCTAGGGCATTATATAAGAATCTACAAAGGTTCCATGCACTAGGGTAACTCTCCAAAACTTTCAACCTCCAGATGGTCCCTGGATCAGACAAACCCTGAATTACAGAGAGGACAGCTTCTCCAGGCCATCAACTAGTTCCATCCCCCATCCCATATTATCAACAGCCCTTCCAACAAGAAAAAATTAGAATGGGAATAGCCCAAATACCCCTAAAGCATGGGGGAAAGTTCAAAGGTGATGGTGGAGTTATATAGAGAGGGTCAGGTTTAACAAATGAATATGAGTGCTGAATCATTATACTGATATTTCTTTTAGCCTCCAGTACCTCAGAGCAGCTAGAAATAAAAACCTAAAAGTGTGGAATTGTAACCCACATCAAACTCTGAAATCTGTTCTACAACTAATTGTTGAGCTGTACTTTGAAATTTATTGCTTTATGTATACATGTTATTTTAAAAGAAGAAGGAGTATAACAGAGAAGATAAGATTTAACAAATGAATATGACTGTTGAATTATTACATTGCTATTTCCGTTGGTCTCTAGTGTCTTGGAGCAGCTAGAAGAAAAAAAGAAAAATCATGGAATTGTAACACATATCAAACTTTAAAATCTGTTCTATGACTATTTGTTAAAGTGTACTTGGAAATTTATTGCTTTTTTGTACTTAAGCTATATTTAACAATAAAAAGAAGTTTAAAAATGTATGGGATATAGCAAAAAGGTGCTGAGATGGAAATTTATTGCCTTATTGCCTATATTAAAAAAGGAAGAAATGGCGGTGCGACAGTGGCTCAGTGGCAGAATTCTCACCTGCCATGCCAGAGATCCAGGTTTGATTCCCAGTGCCTGCCCATGCAAATAAGAAAGGAAGAAAAAGCAAAACTTGAGAAATTAACTGTTCACTTGGAAGAACTACAGGAAGAACAGCAAACTAAACCCAAAAGCAAGCAAAAGGAAAGAAATAATGAAGTTTAGAGAGAAATAAATGAAATGGAGAATATGAAAACAATCAAGGAAATCAACAAAACTAGAAGTTGATTCTTTGAGAAAATCAATAAAATCAACAGACCCTTAGCTAAGCTGACAAAAAACAAGAGAAGGGATATAAATAAATAAAATCAGAAATGGATGAGTGGGCATAATCATTGAGCCTGCAGGAATAAAGAAGATAATGAGAGGATACTATGAGCAATTATATGCCAATAAACTAGACAATGCAGATGAAATGAACAACTTCCTAGAAAGGCATGAATAACTAACATTGACTCATGAAGAAATAGATGACCTCAACAAATCAGTCACAAACAAAGAGATTGAATCAGTGATCAAGAAGCTCCCAAAAAAGAAAAGTCCAGGACAAGATGGTTTCACATGTGAATTCTACCAAGCATTCAAGAAAGAATTAGACTGAATCCTGCTCAAACTCTTCAAAAAACTTGAAGATAAGGGAAAGGTACCTTATTCATTCTATGAAGGCAACATTACCCTAATACCAAAGCCAGACAAAGATACTACAAGAAAAGAAAATTACAGGCAAATCTCTTTAATGAACATAGATGCAATAATCCTCAACAAAATACTTGCAAATAGAACATAGCAGCACATTAAAAGAATTATACTCCGTGACCAAGTGGGATTATTCCAGGTAGGCAAGGCTGGTTCAATACAAGAAAATCAATTAATGTAATACACCCTATCAATAAGTTAAAATAGAAAAACTACATGATCATCTCAATTGATGCATAAAAGGCATTTCACAAAATTCAGCATCCTTTCTTGATGAAAACACCTCAAAGAATAGGAATAGAAGGGAACTTCTTCAACATGATAAAGGGAATATATTGAAAACCCAGAGCTAACATCATTCCCAATGGGGAAAGACTGAAAGCTTTCCCTCTAAGATCAGGAACAAGACAAGGATGCCCACCATCACCACTGTTATTCAACACTGTGCTGGAAGTTCTAGCCAGAGCAATTAGACAAGAAAAATAAATAACAGACATCCAAACTGGGAAAGAAGAAGTAAAACTCTCACTGTTTGAAGATGACATGATTTTTATATGTTGAAAATCCTGAAAAACATACAAGGCTACTAGAGCTAATAAATTAGTACAGTAAAGTGGCAGGGTTCAAGATCAACACCCACAAATCAGTAGTGTTTCTATACATAGTAACTGGCAATCTGAGGAAGAAATCAAGAAAAAATAGCAACCAAAAGAATCAAATATTTGGGAATAAATTTAACTGAGGATACAAAAGATGTATACACAGAAAACTAGAAGAAATCACTAAAAAAAAAATCATGAAGGAGTTAAATAAATGGGAGGGCATACCTTGTTCATGGATTGGAAAACTAAATATAGTTAATGTGTCATTATACCCAAATTCATTTGTAGACTCAATGCAATAGCAATTAAAATCCAAACAACTTACTTTGCAGAAATACAAAAGCAATAACCGAATTTGTTTGGAGGGACAGGGTACCCCAAATAGCTAAAAATATCTTGAGAAAGAAAGATGAAGTGGGAGGTCTCACATTACCTGAGTTTAAAGCATATTATGAAGCTAGTGGTCAAAACACCATGTTACTGGCCTAAAGGTGGACATACTGACCAATGGAATTGAATTGAGTGTTCAGAAATAGACCCTCTCATCTAGGACATTTGATCTTTGATAAGGTGGCCAAGTCAGCCCACCTGGGACAGAGCAGCCTCTTGAATAATTAGTGTTTGGAGAACTGGATATCCATATGCAAAGGAATGAAGGAGGATCCATATCTCACACCCTATAGAAATATGAACTCAAAATGATAAAAATGTAAATATTAGAGTTAAGACCATAAAACTTTTAGACAAAAATGTAGGGAAATATCTTATAAATCTTTTGATAGGAGGTAGTTTCCTAGACATCACACCCAAAGCAAAAGCAATGATAAAAGAAATAGATAAATAGGATCTCCTCAAAAGTAAACACTTTTGTGTATCAATAAAATTTGTCAGGAAAGCAAAAAGACAAGCTATGCAATGGGAGACAATATTTGGAAGCCACATATCAGGTAAGTATTTAATATCCAGAATATATAAAAGATTCTACAACTCAACAACAACAAAAATAAACAACCCAGTTAAAAAAATGGGCAAAAGACATGAACAGACACTTTTCAGAAGAGGAATTACAAATAGCTAAAAGGCACTTGAAAAGATGTCCAATCTCACCGGCTATTAGGGAAATGGAAATCAAAACTACAATGAGATATCATCTCACACCCACTAGAATGGCCATTATTAAAAAAAACAAAAACAGAAAATGATAAGCACTAGAGAGGATGTGGAGAAAGAGGCACACTTATCCACTGTTGGTGGGAATGTAAAATAGTACAACCAATGTGGAAGGCAATTTGGCAGTCCCTCAGGAAGCTAAGTATAGAATTGCCATGTGATCCGGCAATACCATTGCTAGGTATCTATTCAGAGTTTATTAGGGCAAGAACACAAATGGAGATTTACACACCAATGTTTATAGCAGCATTTTTACAATTGCCAAGAGATGAAAACAGCCCAAGTGTCCATCAGCAGATGAGTGGCTAAACAAGCTGTGGTATATACATACAATGGAATATTACACATCTGTAAGATAGAATAAAGTCATGAAGCATGTAACAATGTGGATGAACCTTGACAACATTATGCTGAGTGAAATTAACCAGAAACAAAAGATAAATACTGAGTGGTCTCACTAACATGAACTAACATTAATGCGTGAACTTTGAGAATTAAAGTTAAGAATTTAGGCTATCAGGAGATCGCTCTCTCTAAGCCACCTTAGCAGGCAAACCCACTTCTCTCCCCACTATGTGGAACACGACTTCCAGGGGTGTAAATCTCCCTTTAGAATCCTGGGATGAGCCAGGACCCAGCATCAAAGGATTGAGAAAGCCTTCTTGACCAAAAGGGGGAAGGGAGAAATGAGACGAAATAAAGTGTCAGTGGTTGAGAGATTTCAAACAGAGTCAAGAAGTTAACCTGATGGTCATTCTTTTCTTTCTTTTTTTTTTTTTTTTGCATGGGCAGGCACCAGGAAACGAACCCTGGTCTCTGACATGGCAGGCAAGAATCCTGCCACTGAGCCACGTCGCACCGCCCCTGATGATTATTCTTTTGCATTGCATAGATATCCCTTTTTGGTTCACGGTGTATTGGAATGGCTGGAGGGAAGTATTAAACTGTTGAGTTGTGTTCCAGAGCCTTGAGTCTTAAAGACAATTGTATAAAGATATAATTTTTACAATGTGACTGTGTGATTGTATCTGATTCTCCTTTTATCCGGGGTATGGATACATGAATAAAGGGTATGGATAAAAAATAAATAAATATTAGTGGGTATAAGGGATAAAATAAGTTGGATACATGGAAATACTAGTGGTCAATGAGATGGAGGGGTAAGGGGCATGGGATGTATGAGTTTTTTCTTTTTGCTTTTTTCTTACTTTTTCTGGAATGATACAAATGTTCTAAAAAATTATCATTGTGATGAATACACAACTATGTGATAATATTGTGAGTAATTAAAGCAATGAATTATATACCAGGTATGGAATGTATGTGCGTGAAGATTTGTCAATAAAAATATGTTTTTAAAAAAGAACTCAGGTTATCAGGAGAGAGAAATAGAGTAGAGATTGGACATTTGCTAAAGAAATACAGAATGTGCAAGAGTACTGATTGCAAAAATTCAGAAATGGATAGCACAATGCTACTTGATGGTAGCACAATGATATAAATACA
This sequence comes from Myrmecophaga tridactyla, assembly GCA_004026745.1. Taxonomy (NCBI): domain Eukaryota; kingdom Metazoa; phylum Chordata; class Mammalia; order Pilosa; family Myrmecophagidae; genus Myrmecophaga; species Myrmecophaga tridactyla. The sequence continues at coordinate 53,629 of PVIY010009827.1, read as the reverse complement.
CAGAATGAAGGTGAATGTGAGTATGGTTGAGAGAGCAGGGCTGGGGGCATGGATAAAGCCTAGAAGAAAGAGAAAATAAAGACTGAGACCATAAAACTTAGGAATTCATAGCGTGAACAATGATAGTGATTAAATGAGCAAATACTAAAATGTTTTTTCATGAGGGAGAACAAATGAATGTCAACTTTGCAACATGTTGCAAATGAGATGGTATACAGGAAAAAATGCAATCAATGCAAGCCAAAGTCTATAGTCAACAGTAACACTATAATATGCTTCCAGTGAATGCAGCAAAGGCATTATGTCAAAACTAATATCAACAAGCGGGAGATATGTTGGAGAGTTATGGATTCTTTATGAAAGAAAAGGAAGTGTCTTCTTATAAGTTATGGTGGAAGAGGCATGTCTATTTACTCAGGTTGGACTGTTTGATGTGTGAATAAAACTAGTGCTAGAGAAAAGGCAGACAAAGAGTTGTACCTATTCACTGTCAGTAGGGAAACTGAGAGGTGCAGCCCCTTGTAGGGCAGGGTGGTGGTTCCACAGGAGGGTAGGGGTGAAGTTGTCATATGATCCTGCAACTGACCCTGTTGCTCAGTATATATCTGGAGGAACTCAGTGTGGGAACAGGAATGAACATTTGCACACTGATGCTTATGGTAGCAGTGCTGGTGATTCACAGCAGAAGGAGCTGGCCTAAGGACACAATGACTGAGGGATGGAAGGGGAAACGGTCCATACAATGGACTACTGAGCAGCTGCAAGAAGGAATGAAGTTGTAAGGCATGTAACTATGTGTATGAATTCTAAGGACAGTATGTTGAATGAAATGGCTGAAGCAAAAAGATAAATATTATCATGCCTCACTCTTAGGGACTATCTAGAGTGTACAAACTTGGAGCACTGAAGTTGAGAACATAGATTATTATGTTAGGGCCTATTGTAAAGGGTCCTAGATTGTAAGCTCTTATAGCAGTCATACATATTTCTAAATTCTGAGATATCGAGCTATTTTGTGTATAACCTGGTCATTACCCAAAGCTTTGGGTATTTACCTGAAATGCTGAGTTAGAGCACTGAAGCTATGAAAGTTAGCATTACCCCACATAGCAACTGTTTAAAAAGTTGAAAAAGTGATCAGACTTCAACTAGAGTTATGAATGAAGCTGATATGGATGGAACTATGGTAAATCAGATACAAGTAAAGGATGATACGGTCCATATTTTAAACCCTCAACTTCTGTATGAGACCAAAGGGAGAGATGTTTATTAGATTAAAAAAAACTTATATTTTGGGTAGTACATTATTTAATTTAACTTGTATGGTGAGTTTACATGAATATCATAATTACATGGAACCTTGAATAGGGCATGAGATTTTATTGGTTTGTACAGGTTAGCGTGATGCCCTGATATATTCCAGAGTAATTGAGCAGAGAATAAAAATGTATTTGCAAAGCCCCCTTTGGGAACTGGGGAGACATATTCTGTGTATTTGTATTATTGTGCTACCATCAAATAGTATTGTGCCTTCCATTTCTGATATTTTGCAATCAGTACTGTTGCACATTCTGTATTCATGGGATTGGGAAAGCCTTCTTGACCAAAAGGAGAAAGAGAGAAATGAGACAAAATAAAGTTTCAGTGGCTGAATGCCTGGTGAGACTCTGCATTTAGGGTACATAACAGTTTCAGTCCCATGATGCTGGGTCCTGGCTCATCCAGGGAGTCCTGTGCCACATTGCCAGGGAGATTTGACCCAAATGGGGGAAGAGAGAAATGTGACAAAATAAAATTTCTGTGGCTTGAGAGATTTCAGAGTTGAGAGATTATCCTGGAGGTTATTCTTATGCACTGTATAGATATCCCTTTTCAGTTTATGGTGTATTGGAGTGACTGGAGGGAAGTACCTAAAACTGTTGAATTGTGTTCCAGTAGCCTTGATTCTTAAAGATGATTGTATAATGGTATAGCTTTTACAATGTGACCATGCGATTGTGAAAACCTTGTGTTTGATGCCCCTTTTATTGGGGTATGGACAGATTAGTGAAAAATAAGGATAAAAAGGAAATAAATAGTCGGGGGTTATGCTGGTTTGAAAGGATTATGTACCCTAGAAAAGTCATGTTTTAATCCTGACCACATTTGTGGAGGCAGCCGTTTCTTTTATTCCCTATTCAGCACTGCAGATTGGAAACTCGATTAGATTATCTCCACAGAGATGTGACATGCCCAATTGTGGGTATTAACGTTTGATTAAGGGAAATGTGACTCCAGCCATTCCAGGTGGGTCTTGATTAGTTTACTGGAATCCTTTAAAAGAGGAAACATTTTTGAAAAAGCAAGAGAGCCATGAGAGCCACGACAGCCCACACAGCCAGAGACCTTTGGAGATGAAGAAGGAAAACACCCCTGGGGGAGCTTCATGAAACAAGAAGCCTGGAGAGTAAGCCAGCAGATGTCACCATGTTCACTACATGTCCTTCTAGTTGAAAGAGAAACCCTGAATGTCATCGGCCTTCTTGAACCAAGGCATCTTTCCCTGGATGCCTTAGATTGGCCATTTCTATAACCTTGCTTTATTTTAGACATTTTCACAGCCTTGGAGCTGTAAACTTGCAACTTAATAAATTTCCCTTTTTAAAAGGCATTTTGTTTCTGGCATAACGCATTCTGGCAGCTAACAAACTAGAACAGGGGTGATAAAGCGTAAAAAATTGTGTAGATTGAGAAGGAGGGGTAAGGAGCATAGGATGTATGGGTTTTTTCTTTTTAGTTTTCTTTCTGGAGTGATGCAAATGTTCTTAAAATGATCATGGTGATGAATACACAACTATGTGATGATATTCTGAGCCACTGATTTGTGTACTATGGACAGAATGTATGTGTGTGAAGATTTCTCAATAAAAATATTTTAAAATAAAGAAAGGATGGAGGGAGAACCTGTAGATTAAAAGAAGCTCAAAAGACATACCAAATTCTTAAAAAAAAATGAAAAGACTAGACTATAGTGTGTACAGATGCACACTTCGGTGATTATTAGACCACAAATGAATGCAAGAAGACGACAACTTTAAAAGGCAGGTTCATGATTACTTTTGGAGAAAGGGTGACGGTTGGGATGGGGCACACAGAATGGCTTCTGGGGTGGCCGAAAAAAAAAGAAATAGAAAGCATAGAGATTGGAAATGACATAAAATTGTCTTTATTCTCAGACAATATGATCATCCATGTGCAAAATCCTAAGGAATATACAAAACATCGTAAGAACTAATAAGAGAGTTAAGCAAGGTTCTAGGGAGCAAGAACAATATACAAAATTCAATTGTATTTTATATACTTGCAATTAATAGTAATAAACGGAAAATTTTTAAATGCCATTTACAACAGCATCAAAACTTATGTAGAACGTTTTACAAAAGATATACACAGAACGAAACTTCAAAATATTTCTGAGGGAAGTTAAACATGAGCTAAATATGAAGAGATAAGCCATGTGTGCTGGTTTGAAAGGATGTATGTGCCCTAGAAAAGCCATGTTTTAATCCTATTTAGTTTTGTGGGAGCAACGGTTTCTTCTAATCCTTAGTACTATAGGTTGGAAACTTGATTAAGTTCTCTCCGTGGAGATGTGGATAATAACTTATGTGTGGGTATTAAACTTGATTAGATGGAGCTGTGTCTCCATCCATTCTACGTGAATCTTGATTAATTTACTGGACTCCTATAAAAAAAGAAGTATTTTAGAGAAAGCTTCAGAATGCTGCAGAACCACGAAGCAGAGAGTCCACCAACCAGCGACCTGTGGAGATGAAGAAGGAAAACACCCCTGGGGGAGCTTCATGAAACAAGAGGCCTAGAGAGAAAGCTAGCAGATGCCGCCATGTTCACCATGTGCTCTTCTGGCTGAGAGAGGAACGCTGAAAGTCATTGGCTTTCTTGAACCAAGGTATCTTTCCCTGGATGCCTTGGATTGGACATTTCTATAGACTTGTTTTAATTGGAACATTTTCTCGGCCTTAGAACTATAAACTAGCAACTTATTAAATTCCCCTTTTTAAAAGCCATTCTGTTTCTGGTATGTTGCATTCCAGCAGCTGGCAAACTAGAACACCATATAACCAAGAAATCAGGATTTAAGGGATGATTTTGATCACTGAATCATTATATAGATATTCCTTTTTGCTTTTTGGTATATTGAAATAGCTAGAGGGGAAAATCTGAAATCTTTACATTGTAACCCCATCTACCTTGATCTCTGATAATGATTGTATAGCCTGTATCTTTTGCCCCTGTGTTTGTAAAAACCTTATGAATAAACTTTATTTGTACCCAGTTATCCAGTTTTTCAACTTTAGAGTCTTGTACTCACTAAAAATAGCCCCTAATGTTTATTAAGGAAGGGTCTTGGGTCAGGCCAGAACCAACCCAACCCAAGTTCCAAATTATCTTGATAACCAAGACTGGATCTAACCAAAGTGGACCTGCCTGACATACACAGTAGTTTAGATTTTAACCTACAAGTCACCTATACCTCATTCTACCATTTTCTTCTGTGACTAAGCATGTAATCAGTTTGCACATGCTCAATAATTAGATCACCTCTAATCACATCATTTGGGGCCACTGTGCTCATTATCCTAAACCCTGCCTATCTGTTTTTCTAATAAAACTATCAGAATTACTGCAGTTCAGAGAGACAGATTTCGGGTTGATAGGCCATCTGCTCTCCTACAGTGTACCTAGTAATAAACTCTTTCTCTCTTTGAAACCCCATGTCTCAGGAACTGGTTATTGAATGCGGGGGGCAAAAGAATCCATGGCCTTCATCCAGAAACAACTATGCTCCAGGATCGTAAGACTCAATATTGTTAAGATGGAAATTATCTCTAGATTGAGCTAGTGATTCATTGCAGTCTCATTCAAAACACCTGCAGATTTTTTTTTGCAGATAATTGACAAATTAATCCTAAAATTTATATGAAAATGAAAATGACTTAACATATCCAAACAAATTTGAAAATGGACAAAGTTAGAGGACTTACACTAACCGGCTTCATGAACAGTGGTAAAGCTATAGTACAGACTGTGTGGTATTGCTGTAAACACAAACATATATTTGGAACAGAATATGGACTGAAGTCTAAAAGTAGACTCACAACTAAATGACCCATTGATTTTTTATAAAGATGCCAAGGAAATTATGGAAAAGATTATTTTTCAACAAATAGCGCTGTAACAATGAATATCCATTTGCAAAAAAAGAAAATAATTCCTCGATCCTTACTTCACATCTCATACAAAATTTAACTGAACTTGGATCACTAACTTAAATGTAAAGCCTTAAACGCATACTAAAACCACAAATTATAAAAAAAAAAGAAATTGATAAATTGGATTTCATCAAAATTTAAAATTTTGCTCTTTAAAAAATACTGTTAAGAAAATGTAAATACATTTATGGGAGAAAATATTTGGGAAAGTTATATTTGATAAAAGACTTGTAAAGAGAATACACATAGAACTATCACTTAAAAAACTAAAAAGCCCAACATACATGAGCAAAAGATTTGAACAAAGGCTTCATCAAAGAAGATATAAGAATGGCAAATGAGCACATGAAAAGGTGCTCAACATGATTAGTCATGGGCACATTAAAACCACAATGAGATACCACTTCACACGCAATAGGACGACAATCATTGCAAAAATTCAGGACACCAAGTGTCGCTGAGGATGTGGAACCACCACAGCTCACACACTGCTTAGTACAATGCCCAACACATTGTGTTCCAGCATATGAGTAATCAGTGACAGAAGCTCCCCGTAGCAGCTATTATGAATATAAGTTGTTCAGGGAACAGTGAAAACACTGACATAGTCTCTATCCTCATGAAGCTTCCTGTCGAACCATAATCTCAGCTTCCTCTTTCCCCATGTATGTGTCCATCCTCTGAATTCACTCTCTTAAGGTCTTGTGTTTTCCTTGTGTCAAGCTAATGCTTTATGCTGTACTCAAAAGATGGTGATTATTCCAGTTGCAGCATTACTAGAAATTATAGAGGAAATGGGATCTAGAATTGCAAGGAAATGGTTGACACTAAATGTGCTAGACTGCGAGCATGAGCTGCTGATTTGAGAAGGGAAGAAAGATAGAATGCTGAACACTTTGGACAGATTAAGTAAGAAGAAGCCTGGAGGTGGGGAGTGGGTGGGTGGGTGGGGAAATCTAGGCTAAACTGGGGAGTCAGCAAAAGCTTCTGTCACTTTAGAGGTTGCCTAGATTCTAATGTCATGTACTTACTGCTTCTTGATTGAGGCTTCTAGTAGTACAGTGAACAAACGTGGATCTAGAGTCAGGGATAAGCTTAGCAAGACCCTGGACAAATCGCATGCTATCTCTTAGCCTTGGCTTCCTGAGCATATAGATGCTGAATGAAAGAGTTAGTAAATCAGTGAATGAATAAACTGTAGAATGTTGGTGCCATTTCTAGACACAAGGAATTAAAAGGAAGACGAACAGGAGAGTGAAAAGAAGCAAAAAACTTTTATATAAGGAATGGAAGAAGGAACAAGAAGGCACAGGAGAACACATACCTGTGTGATGTTATGGTGAGCCACTGACTGCATACTGTGGATGGACTATATGTGTGTGAAGTTTTTGCAATAAAAATATTAAAAATAAAGAAGACACAGGGGAACCTGGATCCTTTCTCCAAATCTATGAATAGCTGTCACGAAGAAAAGGGAGAAGAGTCTCTCTGTGTGGTGCCACACAGGAACTGACAGCCAGTGGGTATATGTTACAGGAGGCCGGTGCAGGCTCAGTATAAAGAAGTTTCTAAATATTGGAGTTGCTTAAGTAGAATTGACTACCTCAGGAGAAGTGAGCTTCTTATTACTAAATGTCACAAGCAAAGCCCAACACATACTCAATAAGATTGTTAATAGGGGATGCAAACATAAATTGAGAGAAGTTAAGAATCCAACACAGATTCTGACTTGAGAAGAATGGATGTTTGAATTTGGGCATGATGAGTTTGAAGGAAAGCAGTGCTTTCAAGTAGGGAAGAGAACAGCTTGGAGACACAGGTTGCAAATCATCATGAAAACATCAATAGTTGAAGACAGAAAGTCATCTGTTTCCCCTTACTGGATTTAGTAAGAAAAGGCCATACAAATCTAAATATGTAAGGAAGCATGCACCACCAGATCTACTGCTAACCTACACAGTACCTTGTGGAACAAGATAGACAAAGCCCCTTGCAGGGCACAAAGCTTGGCAAGTGGAGTGCTGGCTGGATTTAACTCCATGCAAGGCTCAACCTACTCAACCACTCATTGCAGACACCATAACATACCCTCCATGACTTCTTCCATAGATATCCATGCTGGCTTATGCCCTTTCCATAGCTTTTAGAAGAGCATGAAAGGCATTTATACTTGTGAGGTCTTTTCTCTTTATTATTATTATTAACAATGTCACAAAAATAATGTTCACGGCCCTTTACAACACACAAAGTGCCTTCACATCCATCGTCTTTCTTGATCTCCACAGCAAATCTGTGAGGTAAGCATCATAACTTTCTCACTTTACAGATGGAGAAAAGAGATCTGGAGGAATTAAGCTAGGAGGTCGTGGCGCTTTCTCTCATACAGCATTCATTTTACAATTGTAAAAGCTTCTTATCACCAAATAAATTGATAAATCTACTTGTCTAGACCAGATCAGCTCTGCAAGGCCTATATAAAACAAAAAAGGCAAAAAGCACACAGCATTCCTAAATTTAGTTGAACCACCTATAAGCCCACTTAATCCACTTACATCTCACTCAGCTCTGTTTGAGCTCTTATTGCCAACCCCAGTAAATTTTCCGTTCCTGCCTCAGTCTGGTCCCTTTCATTCTAATGGATCCCAACTTTTGGTCCATTTTGGTAGAGTCCTGTTTTGGGCTGTCTCGTATTATGACACTCCCCACAAATGGGTCTTCATTTAACAATCCTCTCCTCTGACAAGTCCTGGGAACTGCTTTGAAGGCAGCCTTCATTTACTGGGCAATCCAGATGCTACTGAACTTCAGTATGCTCCAAGTTTTCTTCTTAGCAATAGAGATGGATTATTTTGACTCATCCATGCTCTTTCCCAGGGTCTTCCTTATGAACATAGGGAGATAGCTGAATGGGATTAGAAAGTGAGTCTATGGGGCAGAGGCCAGTCTAGGGCATGGATTAAGGTTCAGTCTGTGTCAATGGTCAGGGTTAGGGGCTGGCCAGTAGCCCAGATCAGGGGTCTGATATTTCTCTCTGAAAAAGCAGAAATAATTATTTCAGAACACTTTTATCTATCCACCCAACTATCTTCATCATTCACATGTTCACTACCTTCCTTCCTATAATAGGGGAAATGACCTAACAAGGATGAGCCCCTCTGATGTTTCTGAATCTCAAAGCCTCTTGTTTTCTTGCATACTTCTCAAGGACTTCCTCAGTTAACCTTCCACCTTTCCTGAGATGATAAATTCTTCTCTCTCTGCTAGGTCTTTCACATCAGCATGGAAAGACGGTACACAACCCATGACCCGTGTTTTTTAAAGTTCTTTCATTGAACCCATCTTCTTGCCCTATTCCATTTCTTTAACTGTTTTAGTTTCCTTGACTGTTCACACAAATACTATATCATGGATTGGCTTAGATAAAGGAAATTTATTAACTCATGGTTTTAAGGCTAGAAAAAAGTCCAAATCAAGATGTCATCAAGGCAATGCAAAGAGCAGTGTTCTGGAACTGGCTGCTGGCTCCTCTGTCACATGGCAATGGACATGGTAGCCTCTCCTGGCCTCTCCCTTCCCTTGAGGGTTCCACTGACCTTCAACTTCTTATTCCCCATGGCTTTCTCTCTGTCTGAATTTTACTCCACTTATAAAAGACTACAGAAATAGAATTAAGACCCATCCTGATTGAATTGGGCCACACTTTAACTGAAGTAATTCATCAAAAGGTCCTACTTAATACGAATTCCCACTGACAGAAATGGATTAAGTTGAAGAACTACACCACACCAACCTAACCACAAATCTTATAGAAAGAGTTGCCTGTAGTAGCTGTCTTCACTTGTTTATCTCCCTTTCTACCCTAAGCCCACTTCACTTATGCTTCCATCCCGAGCAGTCCACCGAAACAGCTCATGTCAATGGCCTCCTAGTGGTCAAATCTAATGGTCACTACCCTATTTTACTGTATTTGATGTCTCAGCAGCATTGGGCATGAGACCTAAAAAACTGTCTTCTCCTAGTTTATGTGACACTTTCTCTTCCTGTTCTTTGTTTGTTTGTTTGCTTTGTTGGTTTTTTTTTCCTGCTTAGTTTTCTATGGTGGGTACTTCTCCTCTCTTAAACTTGACCTGTTAGACTCCCCCTGGGCTTACACCTAAGCCTTCTTCAATTCACTCCACACACACACAAAATCTTTCTCTGACGATCTGATCTCATCTAATGCCTTGACTTTAAATATATCACAACCATGCAATAGATTCTCAATTTATCCTCCCAGCCCTTTATGATTCGCTGAGCCCTAGGATCATTTACAAGCTGCTTCCTTAACACCTCCACTTGGATTACTTGAAGGCAGCTCATCCTTACCATGATCTAAAACAGAACTCTGGAGCCCTCCCCTCCACTCCCCAAAACTCTGCTCCTCCCTCAGTCTTCCACATCTCAGTGAATAGTATCAGCTGCTCAAGCCAAAAATCTCAGTCATCCTTGATTCCTGTCTTCCCTCACCCCCACCTCATCTCTGTCACAAAATGCTGTTGGCTAATGTCGTCGGAACAAAATATATTCCCTCTCCTCTAGTCCTCTGACAACCACCCTGAACTGAGCCACCGTCATCTCCTATCTCAATTACTGCCCTACGTCTTACTGGACTTCTTGAACTCCTCACTAGCCACCTCAAGTTTATCCTCTACACCAAAGTCTCAAAGATCTTCTAAAAATGTAAATCAGATCATGGTATCCTTTAAAGTTTTCCTATAGCTTCTCAGATACAGCTGGAATCCAAGCTCCTTCCCTTGACCTACAAAGTCTTAATTCACTGCCCCCTCCTAGCTCTCTAATGTCGTTTCTTAGCATCTTCTCCCTCTTTTCCTACATCTGGCTTCACTGATCCTGCTCCGGAACACACCAAGGTGGTTCTTAGCTTGAAGCTTTTACCCAGGCTGTTCCCTCTACTGGGAATGCTGTTCCCCATGGAGCTTCTCGCAGCAGACTTCTCAGCATTCGCCAGACATTCCCGTCACTTCCATTATTTCCAGTTTTCTTAGTTTACTGGTTTATAATTTTTCTTCCTCAACTAGAAAGCTCTGTGTGAGCAAGCTGCCTGTCTCATTCACCAGTTCTTTAGCACCAAACATTGCTTAGGCTGTCAATGCGGATCTGTGGCATTTATTGCTGAATTAGTCCTCTCTCTCTCTCCACAGCAGTTACCATCACCACCATGTGCCAGGCCCTGAAACAGGCACTTCTTGAGCATGACTGCACTCTAGCATGTGGTGGGCTCGAAAACCACACTGCCTTGTTTCAGATCCCAGCTCCACCATTTACTTAGTGTGACTTCAGCTAAATTTTTCCCCTGTGCCTCAGTTTTTCCATCCATTGAATGAGGATAATTGTAGTACCCCCCCTCCTAGAACTCTTAGAATTATGAACATCTAAGAATGAACACATTTAAATAAAGTGATAGAATAGTTCCTGGCACATAGTAAATGCTCAATAAAAGTTAGTAATAATTATATCCTCATAGCAACCCTACAAGGCAAAATTTCTCAATCTTGGCACCAATGGCATTTTGGGAGGGATAATTTTTTGTTATGGGGAGCTGTCCTGTGCATTGTGGGATGTTTAACAGCCTTCTGGCCTCTACTGAGATACCAGTAGTACCTCCTCAGTTATACCAATCTAAAGTGTTTTTAGACATTGCCAAATGAAACCTAAAGACAGGGGTGAGTGGGAGGAGGAAGCCACTGCTATAGAGCATGTACTATTACCCTCATTTACCAATGTGAAGTTGGAGGGTCACAGAATTTCAATAACTTGCCCAAGGCCAAATGGCTACAAAGTGGTGAAGCAAGGATTTAGACTCAGGTTTCTTGGCTCCACTGCCCATGCTCTCACTTCCATGGCTGGCTGTGCTCCGGGTCCATGCCCCACCTTCTCTCACCCTGGTCGGCTCATATACTCACAAATCCACGCTAAGTACACACCAACATAAAATGTTATATGTGGTTTGTTATTTTATATCCAGGAACATGGTCCACAGCCTTCATTACGTAAAGCAGCTGTGTGTATACTTGGGGTCTAAGGGCTATTTAGTGGTCAGCTCAATGGGGTATTTTGTTTCAAGCACCAGATTTTTTTTTTCCCTTTCCATACTTCTATTGAATCCTAAATAGAGGAATGGAGACTTGCACAGCTTGAAACTGAAAAGCGAAAGTCTCCTAAATGACAATCATCTCACTGTCTTAATTAGATTCGCAGATACAACCCAGGAATTGCCATATGCAATATATATATATATATTTTTTTAATTTGCATTTGGGCAGGAGGCACCAGGGATCGAACTCCAGACCTCCAGCATGGCAGGTCGGAGCTCTGCCTGCTGAGCCACGGCAGCCGCCCAGCCATATGCAATATTAATGTGCTCCCTAGTGATCGTAGGTGTGTATACACATGTGTGCATGTGTATGATTGTGCATGTTCACAAGCCATGCTCAGTTTGGCCAGTGTTACCTGTCCTATCTTCCCATTTGTGTCTTGAAGGAAGCAAGTGGTCTAGTGAAGAGAACTAGACAGTGTAGGCCTTTTAGTTATCAACTGTGTGACTTGAATAAGACATGTCTCCCCTCTGAGATTCAGTTTCCTCATCTTTAAAATAGGGATAAAAGTGTACGCCTTCTAGTGTTGCTGAGATCATTCAGATAAAGGATCTGGCACAGAGTTGGTCTACAAGAATCCTCAACCCCCTTTCCTCTTTCACTTGCTCTCCACCAAGGCCTCCAATTTATGCCTCTGGAGACCCCCCCACTGCAGCCCCCTCTCTCAGTATCATCCCTCTTCTCCTCCAGAATGTTCTAATCCTTCCCCACCTCTGCCCTTTTACTCTCAACATTCCCCTTACTTGGGATGTAAGCCTGGAGATTTTCTTCCCTCCACTTCAATCCTACTTTCCTTCACACCTTCCTGCCTCCAAAAAGATGTCTCTGATCCTTCAACTCTCACTGATTTTTCCTGCACTTTTGCAACAGTATATCACTCACCTGATTTAGATGCATTGTCTTGGTCTTTTAACTAGTGAGCTGCACATTTTTTTTGTCTTGTACAAAAATTGCATGCAGCCAGAGCAGTATTTTTCCTTCATGCCTAACACACTACAGCACACCATAAATATTTGTGACTTAGCAGTGAATGCATGTCACTGTTATATCACTGAGGGCTGCACACCTCAGGGTGTGTGCACATTGCGTCTCAAACTTGACATGTTAGCCCCCTCAACTGCCATCTGCAATTTGTGCAGAACAAGATAAGAAAATTGTCTCCTCTGAACTGCAGGATGAAGGGCTTTCCAAAATCATGCATGGCCCTTCCTATTGCAGTCTTGTTTCTGCCCATCCCTATAGTCCCCTACATTCTAGCTCCCAGGCTCAGCATTGTTTACAGTTCTGCAAATGTGCCAAACCCTTACACTTCTGAGCCTTTGCACATGCTGTTCCCACTGCCTCAAATGACCTCTTTCCTCAATCTTCCCGTCCAACTCCAACTCCATCTTAAAGATTCAACTCAAACATCACCTTCCTGACAAACACCTTTGCAGATCTCTCTCCTAAGCTGCTCCCCTCTCTCCCAGTTGCTCCTTCCCCTACTGCTCTGTTTCCCGATGCACCCTGTTTGTTCGTATTTCTGACCCTCTCACTGGATTGCAGCTTTTGAGGGCAAAACCCTAGACTGATTCCTCTGTGTCCACTCTGCTCTGGGCATTACCATAGCATACAGCTTTTCGTTTTTGCTTTTTTTGTTGTTTTTAATGAATGCCCTCTTGCATAACAACTCCAATATTTTATAATCTTTTATTGCACTTCTATGATTGTGAGTGTATTTCCCCACTCCCATAAGGGAGTGGCTTTTCCGAATCATCTCAGTGTCTGCAATTTTTCTGATTCTTTCCACCATTCTAGAGTGTCTCAGGCACTGCTGACTCTGCGTGGTCTTGGAATCTTTCCCTCTCCCCGACCCCTGCTCCCAAGGCAGTCATCAAGGATTAATTTCTACCAACTAAGGCTGGGGTGAAGAAGAGAGCCTGGAGGTGTGTGTGTTGCAGGGAGGGGCGAGAGGAATAGGACAGGGATGGGAGTACAGAACTGGAAGTCAAGTCAAACCAAAATCATTTGAAAGCACCTGAGAGGGCAGCCCTCAGGCCCGGAGCAAAGTTTCTCCTTGGGGTTGAGGCCTGAGCAGGGGAGCTCCTCATCTCTCTCCCTGTGAAATGCACTTCAGCAAGACCAGGAGCTTCTGGGTCTCCTCAGGAGGCAGACTTTGTTGGTTTAATTATGCTATAAGACTTCTGCTCCTGCCTCACCTGTAAGGGCCTACAGATTCCTGGTACCCATCAGACTGCACAACTTGATTAAGATGCAATAACAGGAAAGTGGGCTAGACGTGCCCTGGAGGAGAAGAGGCTGGGTCTGAGTCCACCACCTTTCTCCCGAGCCCTGTCCTGTCTACAGCCTCCTGGGAAGGCTGCAGCCATGGACCTCAGAACTCTGATGTCGGGTACAAAGGGCCCTTAACGATGGGAGCAGAAGCAGCAAGAGACTGTATGTCTTATCAACCAAGACTACTCTGAGTATACCAGGTGGAAACAAAATTGTTCAAAAACACTAAGACCCTTGTTCTTAAGGTGCACTCTCTCCCGGGGGCCCCAAACCTGCTTGTTCTTTTTTTGGGTCTGGGAAGGAAGGAAAGGGAAGAACAACATTATTGAGATAAAATTCCACATACCGCACAATTCACCCATTCAAAATGTACAAGTCAATGGTTTTTGGTATATTCATAGAGTTGTGCAACCATCACCACAGTTAATCTGAGAACATTTTCATCACTCCCAAAAGAAATCTCATACCCTTTAGCTATCATCCCCTAAATTCCCCATTACCCTCAGCCCCAGACACCCACTAATCTACTTTCTGCAGCTCTAGATTTGCCCACTGTGGATATTTTATACAGTAGCATCATACAATATGGTGTCTTTTGTGACCGACTTCTTTCACGTAGCATAATATTTTCTAGGTCCCTCCGTATTGTAGCATGAAGCAGCCCTCACTCCCTTTCACAGTCGAATACTCTTCCATTGTTTGGATAAACCAGTTTTGTTCATCCATTCATCAGGTGGTGAACATCTAGACTCTCCACCTTTTGGCTCTTTTAAACTACGCTGCTATGAACATCTGCGCACACGTTTTTGTGTGGCTGTGTGATCTCAATGATCTTGGCTATATACCCGGACGTGGAAGAACCTGTTTGGTCTCGCGTCTTGTGGACAGTATCAGTAATGATATCAGTGAAAGCCCAAGGCACTATCACGCACTTTGTGAGGCGGATAGGAAGCTGGCTGGAAAAAGGATGGCACAGAGAGACGATTGTGGCATCCTTGGTCGCACAGCCTAAGGGTAGAGCCACAGAAGAGGAAGTCATAGCTGGCACCCATGACACTGAGCCTAGGGAACTTTTATAACTTCAGCGAGAAAGATATCGCGGAACTTTTCTGAGAAACATAGGAGGGAATGTTTTTAAAAATCACACACCCGTATTCACATGCATCATCATTTTAACTATGCGGATCACTTTTCAACTTGATCAGGCCCTTTCTTGCCTGCTGTCTGACTGTGTCTTCTATTTCCCCAATGAAGACAATCACACTCCCACTCTTTCCCACTTACCCAGTGGTTAAGTGGTGGCTCTGTGGGAAGGGCTGGAGCCTCGGGGAGTGGAGGCTCTTTAAAGCGCTCCTCTTTTTGCAGTGCTGCAGCTCTCCGAGCTCTGTGTGTGGAAAACAGGAGGCTACACTATTCCCTCAGACCATCCAGGCACTCTGGGCTGCTCTGCGTCTGTCACCAAGTGTGCATCTGGGTAAAAGGCTGAGAAGCTGAGAGTGCCCTAGACATGTAGTAAGCCAAACCATATGACATTGACAGCATTCACTTAGGATTGTCCTACAAAAATGGCAAGTTCATGTGGTACATGTGGTTCAATGCCAAGTCTTTGGCATCCCCTTCCTTCCCCCTTCTTGCATTCCTTGCAAAGGCCCAGATCTGGTGTCCAGGGAAGCCTTTCGGCCCCTCTAGCGCAGCTGGTCTCCCTTCCTCGACCTCCTAGAGCAGCCAGTCCTCAGCCACTCTACTTGGTGCCCAAAGGCAGGGAAGGAGTAATGGGGAGAGAGCTGGGCTGGAGGTTAGGAAGCCTTGGCTTGGGGCCTGGCGCTCCACTCACTGGTCCCTCTGCCTCCAACTCATCTCCTCCAATCCATCCCCTGTAGCACAGATCTGCTCTGGTGACCCCTCTACTTCAAACCTTGCAATGACTTGCATCACCTAATTGCTCAAAGTACAAGTTCCCCAGCCTGGCTGGAAGACACAACTTCGATTTCTAGCGTTTGCTTTTTGCTCCAGCCATGCCTATCTGTTGTCCCCTTCGGACACCTGCTCTCTCACACCTCTAGGCCTTGGTACTTGCTATCCCTCCACCTGGAGGTCATGCACCTCCTTCACTCTGTACTTCTGACTTACCTTTCAAGACCACTTCCCGGAAGTCTTCCCTGGGCCTCCAGGCTCTCTTAAGAGTCCTTCTCTGCTCCCACTACCTTGTGCTTCTGTCTTTCTTGGCACTCACGGTCCTGTATTTTAATTCCTTTTCGGCATGTCTGGTTCTGTCCGTCTCCCTCTCTAGTCTCTCGGTTCCTGACAATTCTCCCTCATTCATCCTTTAGTTTCTGATGCCAGGGGAGGAATAGTGAGTGAATTCTCATTTAACAAATAAGTGGTTGTGCCCGTGACTTAGTTTCCCTAATTGTTGAAAAAGGGCCCCAAAGCTTTTTTTAAGCCCCATATGCCCTGCAGGAACTGAATGAGGCCCAACTTGATGGTTCTGAGAAACTTTCACTTCGTATAGTCTAAAAAACTGGGATATTAGTTCTCAGTCTTTCCAGGGCACTCACAGGGATCCTGTGCGAATCCAGGGAAACAGATGGGAAAGACTTCTTAAGATGGAAAGTTCCATGGAACAGTGTGACAATAATTATTTTCTACTGCGTTCTTTCTTTCTTTTTTAATTCAAGTGGCGTTAGCGAGCATCTTCTAAGCGCATGCCTGTTAGGCATAGGTCTGTGACAGAATCGTAAATACCAACTTTCTTGCATTTCGTGTGAGCGCTGCCTTCCCAGCCTGTCTGGGAGCGGAGCGCCCTGCCCACTCCTGCCCCTCCCGCTGATCTCTCCCTCCAGGACGCCGCGGCTGGTGCGTTGGGCGAGTTCGGTCCACATCCCCAAATTTGTCGCTGCCAGCCAAGTCCGCGTCCACCGCCGAGCCAGATGAAGTTGGCGGAGCGCGACTTCGGCCCGGGCGCCCTCTGGCGGCCGCACGCGGAGGCTACAGCCCGGCGAAAAGCTGGCGAAGGGAAGGGGGTGGGATGGGGGAGGAGGAGGCGCGGGCAGGGGAAGAGAGGAAAAAGTCGCGCTGGGAAGTTTGGAAAGTTGGGAAGTGGCTGCTGCGGGCTTCGCCTCCCTCCGCGCGTGTGTGAGGGAGCGGGCGAAGAGCGAGAGAGGGAACGATCGAGCGCCTGCCATGCCCGTCAGACCCCGCCTCGCCGCGCCCGGGCGCGGAGCTCGCTCCGACTCCCTGCGGCCCGGCCCGGCCCGGCGCGGCCCGGCGCGGCCCTGGTCCCCCGCCCCCCGCGCCGGGTCCTCCCCTCCCCCCGCCCCGGCGGCCCCAACCCCCCGCCCG
>PVIY010009827.1:0-36485 GCA_004026745.1 Myrmecophaga tridactyla | reverse complement strand
CCACTGCGCGCCCCCTGGAGCGCCGCGCACCCCTGGGACCCTTGCGCGTCCTGGGTCCCCAGTGTAGTCCCGGGACCCCCGCGCACCCCGCTATCTCGGTACTGCCCTAGGAATCCCGCGCGCCCCTGGTCCCCGACGCAGCTCTGGGGCCCCCGCGCACGACAGGATCCCCGCGTGCTTTCAGAGCCCAGCCAACCCGGCTGCGCGCCCTGGTGAGGGGGGCCCCGCCCCAGAGGGTACCCCTCTTCGAACAGACGGAGCCCCGCCCCAGAGGGACCCCCAGGTCCTGCAGGGACATCCAGCCACGCCCCGGAGGGCTCCCGGCATCCCGCTGCCAGAGCCCCGCGCTTCAGAGGAACCTCAGTGCCTAGCTGGGGGCTCCGCGCCCCGCCGAGGGGACGCCGCCCAGGAGGGTTCTCCGCGCCCTGCGGGTCCCGGCAGGATGCACGCCGCCCTGGCCGGACCGCTGCTCGCCGCTCTGCTCGCCACCGCCCGCGCCCGCCCGCAGCCCCCGGACGGAGGACAGTGCCGGCCGGCCGAATCGGTGAGCGAGCGCACGCCGGGGCAGGGAGGACGGCTCGGGTCCTACCTTGCGTACCCACCTCAGCCCACCCGCTCCACCTCCGCCTGCCGGGCGCAGCGCCTTCCCCTCGCTTCTGCCTGCCGGGGCTGCAGCTCTGTCCCGGCGAGCCGAGATTGGGGCGCCGCTCCCCGTCTCAGGTTCCTTCTCTACACGCTGACTCTCTCTGGCTCTCTCTCCTCTTGACTTTAGGTCTTTTTTGGATGTTTCCTCTCTCAGTGCCCCCTTTGACTCTCTTCTTTTTTGACTCTTATCCCGTCATCTTACCTGGTCTTTGCCCACTTTCGACTCCCTCTACCATTCCTTGCCTTTCTCTGACTTCTATCAAACTCACCTTCCTCTCTCTCTCTCTCTCTCCCCGCCAGGCTTCCCTCTCTCTCCCTGCCCTCCAAAGCTGCCTTAAGACAGACACTCCCCTGGTGTTCGTTCCCACTTCTCTCTCCCACTCCAGTTCAGGTCCCAGCACCCACTCTCCCAAGTGTCCGTATTTTGTGAAAAGCGGGAAGATTCCAGAGGAGAGGAAAAGGAAAGGCCAGGACATGCTGGCCTAATGTTCCTTGGAGACTGAGTAATCAGTGGTTCTCCCAATTTTCCTTCCAAAAACCAGGAAGGAATCCCTTGATTGCCCCAGTATCTCTCCCTCAAAGTGCAGCCCTGGACTGAAGGCCAGAAGACAGGTAAGGGATGTTTGCTGGTCCTCAGGTGCTGCCCTGTGAACAGGGGGTTAGTTGACCTTGGACAAGATGCAGCTCCTGTGTCCTGCCTTGTTCGGGAACTGGAGTCAGCAGGTTGTCCGGGGACACAGAGCTAGCCTCCTTCAGTATGCTGGGCTTTTACAATGTGGGGGTTGTGAGTAGAGTCAGGCCCTGTTCCACCCACCCACCCGGACACATACTTTTCATTTGCTCTGGAATCAAGCAGAAAAATGTTACGAGTTGATCTAAAGCTTTCAAGTGGTCAGTCAGGAGGCAGTCTGAAGATTTTTCTGGCCTTAACTGCATCTGGAGAAATGACCCCTGTCTCATGCCCGTCCTTCACCCCCTCACCACCTACCCTCCGCCACACACCTAGTCAGAGCTTAAGTCATAGAAAATGAGAGAGAATTGGGGTTGGAGACCAGATACACCTTCTAGAGGAACAGCCTGGAAAGCACCCAGAATATGCATATTGCTTGGGACTAATTCTTTGGAATCCTCTCCTCCCAAACCTGGGCCTGAGACTACACTTGGCTTTGCAGGTTTTGAAGCATTTTCTCTTCTGTAATCACAGCTGGTCCAGCAGAGTAGCTGACACCCCAGACCTGCCCTCTAAAAAGAAAAATGTATCCACCCTGATGAATTAGAAGTAGCTGTTTAAATAGGTGTGCTATTTTTAATAGGTGTTCTGCTTTCAAAGTGCTCTTGGCATGTATCTTCTAATGGCTGGATTTAAAAGTTATATGACTTCCTCCCTTCTTGCCAGCGCGGGCCGCTTGGACGCTTGGTCCCCCTCTCCCCACCCTCCACATGAAACATGGCCGGCGAAGGTTTGGCTTGACTGTGCTTGAATGTTCTCAGAGTCCTGGCAGCTTCTCTCCATTGCGGATTTCCTCTGTGCCTAGTCCTGCGCTTAGGGCTAAATGTACATATATTGTTTCTTTTAATCCTCACAACTACCCCTGAGGTAGCTGCTCTCACTCCCATTTTACAGATAAGGAAACTGAGTCCCTGGGAAGTGAAATGAATTGCTTAAGAGCATACAGCCAAGACAGGGCTCGCACATGGGTCTTTCAGATTCCAAAACCCTTGCTGTCCCCCACTGCCCGATGTAGGTCCAGGCCTTCCGTTCCTACCTCCTTCTGCTTCCCATGCTGTCCCTGCTGGCTCTCCTCTGCTGCCTTCAGCCTCATGGTCTTCCCTCCCCTCTCCCCCTGCAGCAGAGGGACCTGAATTCCTTCCTGTGGACTATTCACCGAGACCCTCCAGCCTATCTGTTCGGCACCATCCACGTCCCATACACCCGGGTCTGGGACTTCATCCCGGACAACTCCAAGGCGGCCTTCCAGGCCAGCGCCCGCGTCTACTTCGAACTGGACTTAACCGACCCCTACACCATCTCGGCCCTGGCCAGCTGCCAGCTGCTGCCACACGGGGAGAACCTGCAGGACGTGCTGCCTCGCGAGCTGTACTGGCGCTTGAAGCGCCATCTGGACTACGTGAAGCTGATGATGCCCTCGTGGATGACGCCAGCACAGCGGGGCAAGGGGCTGTACGCCGACTACCTGTTCAACGCCATCGCGGGCAACTGGGAGCGCAAGAGGCCCGTGTGGGTCATGCTCATGGTGAACTCGCTCACCGAGACAGACGTGCGTTCCCGCGGCGTGCCCGTGCTCGACCTCTACCTGGCGCAGCAGGCCGAGAAGATGAAGAAGAGCACGGGGGCCGTGGAGCGGGTGGAAGAGCAGTGCCATCCACTCAACGGCCTCAACTTCTCCCAGGTAGGCCCGCGCCGCCCTGGTCCCCCCCACCCCCACCATCCAGGTGGCCTCTGTGCGCTGCTGCCTTGGTCCTCTTTTCTGAGGACGTCTTCTGCCTCCAGCAGCCAGAGCTGAGTCCTCCCCGCCCGCAGGGAGAGAGGGACTCTTGGTGTGTGGAGCAGTTTCTCTGGCTGCTTTTGTGTGTGTGTGTATGTGTGTGTGTGGTGTGAGGGGAAATTGATGTGTACCGGAATTTGGATTAAGAGTTTGGGTGTTTGCTTCTATTTCAGTGGCGTTACCTGTTTGGGGAAATAACACTCTCCACCTGCTGTGCTTGCCTGAGCAGAAAGAATTTCCCTCTGAGCATCAGAGTGATCAAAAACAAAAAGAGGGAGTTGCTAGTTTGTGGTAGGTTTTCCCGAGATCCCTGGTGTCTTGGGAACAGGAGACTGTCTTCTAGATTGTTGTCTCAGCGTATTCGGGTAGCAGCGTGGGTGAGGGTAGCAGAATGGAAGGCTCAGAGTTTGGGACTCGCGGTGGTGGGGGTGGCGGGTGGCGGGGTTGGGGGAGTCTTGGAGTCTGTGTAGTGCTGGTTTGCTGGTGGAGACTTAGCACTGCTGAATTTCCTGGGCCTCTGCAAAGCTCCGGGCAACCTCCCTAGGCTGGGAGAAAGTCAGCAAGGACAGTTTGGGGGTTAATTATTCCAGAGAATTGTGTGCGCTTAAGGTTGACAGTTCTGATTTCTGAACCTCAGGAGTGGGGCAAGGAGAAGGGAGGGGCTTAGGAGGTTTAAAGTCTCTGGCTGCCAGAGGCCTGATCCAGAAAAATGTCATTAAAAGCCGGGTCTCCCTGGGCAGAGGTCACTTGGAACTCACTGGCCCCAAACTCAACTCTGAGGCCCTGGGAACAATGAGTTCACATCTGTGCCTCGAGATCAGGGCTGTCCATCCTGGGATGGGGGCTCTAAGTCAGGGCTGCTGGCTCTGGCTGTCCATCCTGGGATGGGGGCTCTAAGTCAGGGCTGCTGGCTCTTACAAGGACACCCCAAGGCAGGACTTGGGCCGATGTCCTATGTGAGGCTTGCACCCCCACACCCCCTTCGAGATGTACTCCCCCATAACGAAGACAGCCCCATCAGTTAGTGGGGCCAGAAACTCCACCCCTGGGGGCCAGTCCTGCTTGCTGCTCCCGAAATGTTGCAGGCTTTTCACCAGGGAAACAGCAGCCGAAACCGATCCCCCTTCGGAGCTCTCGGGCCTTTGTTTTTCCAGGGGAAATGCAATATTGTCCCGGGGGAGGTAAGAAGCCAGATTGATTTGCCGGCCAAATGAAAGGCTGGTTTGTCGGTCCTCCTGCTGGCTCTTCCATAATTGTAGAGTCCTTACCCAGAGGGCCCTGGTGGCAGGAATATTGGGGCAGTTAGTCACGCCCCGCGGGGTTCTGACTACGCCTGACTCCTTCTCCATGGGGGAAAATCCTGTGTATTCTCTGGCCCAGCACTGATTCCTCTGAACATACCAGCTTTCTCCCTCTGAAGTGACTTTTCCCTTGCCAGCTTTGGGAGCTGATATTATCTGTGTGTGTGTGTGTGTGTGTGTGTGTGTGTGTGCATGCATGTGTGTGTGTGTGTGTGTGGAGGGGGGCAGCGCTCCCGCCCATCTCATTTTGGAGGAAGATTTGTGGGAGGCCTCTCGGTTCAGATGTCTTTTTTAGGTTCGGGAGGTGGGAATCCACCATCACTCTCAACGCTCTCTTTGTACCACAAAGGAATCCCACTAGGGCTGAAGGGAGCTCATGAACCCTCTGGTTCAACAGCCCCTGGCTTTAATCTGTCTCTCTTAAAACAACAAAACTATCTCTCTTCAGGGCCTGGAAACACTGCTGTTCAACCAAATGATGGCTTTGGTGGGTTGAAAACATTTGCTGGAAAGTGCGTGAGGTTATGTTTTAGGAAAAGTTCCTGAGAGCCATTCGTCGGCCTGCAAGCAGCGCGCTGACAGTCCCCACACCCATGTTTGAAGATCAAACAGACTCAAATCTCTGGTCTGCAAAACGTGCCCATCCCGTCACCAGCCTGGGCCCCCTCTTATAATTGCTCTTGGGTCCAGCTCCTCAAAGGGCTGCAGGAAGGCAGCGCCAAACAAAAGAAAATAGGACTCCTAATCTACACACCCTTCACCACCTGCCAGAGTGTCCCACCATGGCAATTTGTCCTGTTATCGTTTTGGAGTGAGGTGATGAAATCTCCCTTCCATACCCTTGGGCAGCCCTGGGCTGACAGGGGAGGGTGGGGTTCTGGAGCCCGGTTAGAGGGCATAGTTAGGGATCCCAAAACCCAAAAGACAGGAACGCAACAGCTTTCCCAGTAAAATTGTGTGTGCGCGTGCATAGTTTGATATGAACATCTGTGATGCATTATTGTACCGAAATATCTGTTAAGTGCATCAGATTTTTATTTTTTCTTTCCTCTCGGCGTTACTGTTATTGCAAAATATTTGGGGTGGGGGGAGTGAGAGAGGAAGGCGGGAAAAAGAAGCCTTAAAAGAGTGTCTTTTTGTCAAAGCCTTAGTTTTAATTTAATTTTAGTGTTTTTTTATATTTTTGCTGGGCAGAAATACTATATTTTTCCTTGTTAAGTGGAGAAAGAAGGCTTAAGTTTCAGGACTCCATCGGCTGGAAGACCTGCTAGAGCCGAACAAGTTTCTTGCACAGTTTAGGTGATTGGGATTGCTGGTAGGTTTTAGTCTCTGATTTTAAAATAAACAGAGTTCTGGAGCCAACATCACTTTGAGTTTTGCTAAGTGACCTTGGGCAAGTCAATTCCCCTCTCTGGGCCTTTTCTTCCCTGTCCGTGAAATGAGACACCAGGATTAGGTAATCTTTCAAGACCCTTCCAGTCCTGACATTCCATAGCACAGTTATAATGAATTCCACGTGCCAGGCACCCTGCAGGAGGCTTCACATGCTTTTTCATGCCATTGAGTTCTCGCAGCAACCCTAGGGCTCTATAAGGTGGGCACTTGGAAAGGCTGAATGACTTCCCCAAGGTCACACAGCTAATAAGGAACAGCCGGTCATCCTGATGCTGAGTGATGAGCCTTTTCCTGCCTCCCCACGCTCTCCAGACTTCCTCCTGTCCAGATATTTGCTATCCTCCTGCCAGTCGTCCTTTAATCCTTCCTTCTATTTCTTTCTCCCCTTTAGGATGTGAGGCCTTACAGATTTACTTCTTGGAGAATTTTCACTTGTAGAGAAATTATTTCCTTTGGCTGTGGAGGCTGGCGTGGGGAAAATCTAAAGATTTTCCTGATGTGTTAGAGGGGAAGATAGGAGACTTGCTTTCGGGTTTTGGGCAAGATTTGATATTGTCATCTATCAAATGGGGCAGTTGTTACCCACCTGTCAAAGGTGGGCTGGTTTTGTGAGAACCTGATAAGAGATAATCTGTGAGAGACTGGTGAGAGGGTAAAATGACCACTCGGGTTCTGTGTTTGGCTCCCGGTGGAGTAGGACCTGCATGGAAAGCCTCACCTCTGCCGTGTTGACTGCTTCTCCCACCAGCCATGTCTACTGTCTGTCCTTTGGCCGGATAAAGTAAAGCTGGTTTAATAAAGGTGGGGGACTGTCCTTGGGTACCTGATGATGCCTGAGGCTTGAGTCCAGATATTACAACTTGCAGACTTCCTTCAGCTTTGTCTGCTGCCTCCTAGGACTGGTACTGGCTTCCACTACCTTGCTGGGATGATTTAGAAGAACTACTTCTCCCTCTTGGGGCCTCATCCCGCTCTCCGTGGAAGCACTGGGTTTATAACTTAGACCTCTAAGTTATACGGTTCTCTGAGGTATAATAAAACAGTGAAGACTCTGCTTTTCTCTATTTTGGCACTTATCCACTGTGTGTGGTGCCTCAACACTTGGGCATGGCTCACGGTGTCCAATTGATACCCTCCTTAGGGGCATCAGAAGCCACAAAATCATCATTTATTGAGTATTGTCTCTAGACGTAGTGCTGCATTAGACCCTCCAAACCCTATAGGGATGCTGCAAAATATGTTATCACATGGATTTTACAGAAAGAGATTCAAAAAGTTTTAAGCCATTTGGCTGTCATTACAGTGCCACGCCAGGTGGACTCAGGATTCAAACTCGGATTTGTTTGATTCCAAAGCCCATGCTTTTCAAGCATCTGAAATATTAATTGGTTTTTGTTTTAAATATTTAGATAGCTTTATCTGGTGAGTAGAAAATGTCGTGTGTGTGTGTGTGTGTGTGTGTGTGTGTGTGTGTGTTGTAATTGGGAGAAGATCATTTCTTGCTAAAAAAGAATAAAAATAAAGAGAAACCTAATAGATAAGTACTGAAATTGGTTTCCTCCCTAACTTATAAATTGCATCTGAAGGTGATTCTAAAAGAACAATTTCCAAAGACATTCTGGCACCAGCTGCCTCTTTGGAATGTTATCTCCAGCCTTCCAAGGGACCACTATAAAGACAGCACCTTAACGCAGGCTAAGCCAGCACAGTTGAGTAAAAAATTACTTCCTCAATTCATAGTCAGAGCTCTATATCTAGACCCTGAGGGGCCAACACGCAGCAAGTGCTCAATAAATGCATGGAGAATAAGCGAATTAACAATGAATGATTAGAGACCATGATTTGACCATCCCTATTTCACTTTCACCATTCAGCACCATTGAATTAATGAATGTTGAAAGAAAGATCATATAAGCCACAGTGAAGAGCTTCATCCTTGAACTCTAATAACCACCACACATCTTACAAGGACACAAAATATTAAAATAGGTGTTCAAATACAAAGCAGGCTCGAGTCCTGAGTTCCTTCCTACCTTGCCAGGGACGTTGGGTTGGTCCTTTCCCTCTCTGGACCTAAGTTGCCTCCTGAGTCCCATGAAAGTTAGGCAAGTCAGTTTCCAAAGTCCTCCCAGTTCTAACCACCCGGGTATACATCTCTGGCCCCCATATCTGGGATGCTTCTGGGCCATCCTCTCCTGAGCCTGAGTTATCCACAATTGGGAGGTGCTGGCAGGTTTCTCTGTGGCAGGCTGCTGTTGATACCTACTTACCAGAAGCCCTTTCGTTCCGGTGGGTGAGCCAGCTGCTTCTTACTGCCAGTCTGCAAAGCAGAGAAAGCCCCAGCCTGTTTCAACACAGTCCACTGGATGCCTGCCCAGCCTTAGGTCCTCTCTCCCACCCTGACTCCTCTCACTTGCTCCCTTACTCATTCTGGCCAGCACAGGATGCTGGAAGCACAAACATAGGAATGACATAGTCCTTCCCTGCAGAGAGTTCACCACCTCACCAGCAAGAGTGCGCATGTTTTGTTTTGTTTTTTTTGCATGGGCGGACACCGGGAATCAAACCCGGGTCTCCGGCATAGCAGGCAAGAATTCTGCCAGCTGAGCCACCGTCGCACCGCCTGAATGCACATGGCTTTCACACCCCATAAAGAAGGTGTTCTTAGTCCTGTTTTACAGTTGTGGAAACTGAGGCACAAAGTGTCTCAGGCACATGGTCTCTTGGGCGTTCTGATTTCCCACACTTTGTATAAAGACCCTCTTCTTTTCTCTTCTTGTTGAATGCCCCCATCTTTGGAACCTTTGCTTTTGTGTCGTCCCAAAGTGGTCGTTCTCAAGTCCTCCAGTCTTCTCTGATCTCCCTAGTGGCCGTGGCCCAGACCCACAGTCCCTTGAGCCCACAGCACTGGCCACTGCTGTATGGTTTTCTGCCAGATCTAAAGTGCCCTCCAGAGAGTGGAGGGAACAAACACCTCACCCAAGGTCTCTGGGCACCCCCTGAGTATCTCAGACCATGCTGAGTCCTCCTATGCCCAAACGTCACCCACAGAGTGAGAGCCCCGGGTCAGTACTGGCTGAAAAACAGGCTGGCTTGTCTGTACCGAACAGCTACAGCACCTGGCTGGGAAACAGACTTTCTTTACCCTGTGCTTCTTCAGCCTGCCACACCTTCCGTGTCTCCCACCCAGAGGCCTGCGGTTGGAAGCTGTTCGTCAGCAAATCTCTGTCACATGGTGTGAAAGTTCCTCTGATGACCCCCTACTATTGGCCCCAAGGCATGTGTATATTCAGATTCTTTCTATGCCTAGATGTTTGTTTGCGTTGAGCTATAAACTTTGCATGTTCTCTAAGACTTGGTTAACTCAAACCTTAACTTTTAATGTATTATCTGAAAGTTGGGGAAAAAGTACTCAGAAGCAGGAGCATAGGATATGCACATCCATCAAAGGAGAGTGAGGCCATCGAGGGGGCGGTGCCCACAGTGTCACGAAATTTGATAATCACAGAATCAGAAGTTCACAGAATGAAGGCTTCCAGGCTACTGGACTCTCCGAATGCTAAGTCCTGACTCTGAGACTCAGGGAATCTAAGAATGGTGAATGAAATTTTAGACCATCTGGCTTAGAGACATTTTTGGACTCAAAGAATCTTCTCATCATGAAATCCTAGCCTCTTCGCTTTGAAGAATTTTCAGCTCATAGACGTCGACTTCTAAAATCTTAGAGTTTGGAAGGGACCAATTCTCAAGAATTCCAAGAAACCCCATCTGCAAATACGTTGTCTGATCTCCTTTCCCCAACGCGCCCTCCAATCCCAGGCCAAAGAGAGAAGCCTGACCGGTGAAGCACTTTCTGACGGAGATAAAAATGGGAGCGTGCCTTTGTTAATAGTTCCCATTTGGATGTCTCTCAAAGCCAGGAAGAGGTCGCCTGGTAATGCAGCTTTCCTAGGGAGGAAACTGAAGAATGCCGACAGCGCCGCAGCCTGCCAGCCAAGCTGCTGACGCTCTTCTTCCCTCGCGTTTGCTTCTAAATATTATCCACTTCACTCCCTTTTATCTCCCATCACTGGCTCTGTGTCTACCCACTTAATCCACAGGCAGCCGGTGGCCCAGCTTTCAGCTTTGCTCAGTGGCTGCCAAACTGTCGCGCCGAGCTGCTCGTTCAGCGTTCACAGGCTTTTAAATCTACACTGTATAGCCACTAGCTATATCCATGTAACTGTTGCCCCAAAGCTTGGAAAATCTGTTGTTTATGCTAGCCCCCTCCCTTTCCAGGAATTTTCTCCTCCCCCTCCCCCCAATTTATGAACCCTATGAAGTTTTCAAGGCTCAGCTCCCAGCTGCACCTCCTCCAGGAAGTCTTCCTAGAATACTCCTGGACCTAATCTGCTTGAGAAGACATGGTCCAGGGCCACTAAGTATATTCTTTCCCTCAGAGAATTTTTTGACATTCTTTCTGCACTTACATTTTTTACTTTATATTATAATTACTTCTTAGGTAGTCTTTTCTTTCCTAATTGACCCTGATTCAAAACCTAGCTCATAATGCGCTTGCTGTTGATTGCAAAATTAGACTGACTGTGTTCTAGACTTGAGGTTGGGGCTTTGTGGTATGGTCTGTGGTTGGGGTATTGGCAGCTCTGGATGCTTAGAAGGACTGTGACTTGGCCTGTGTGTTCACAGAAACCCCTCACACTTTCTGCCTGAGACTTGTGGATGAGTTCAGTACTGTTGCTAGCCAGGTCAGGACTTTATAACATCCATGGGTCCCTGTTGGGTTTATCACTATCTATCCTGGAACATTTCGTTGTTTACTTTTGCTCATCTGTTACTTGCAATAAAAAGGCCTCTTTTTCCCCTCCTTTTTACTATCCAAAGCCTCTCCAACCTCACCCCATCCTCCCACTTTATTTTCATTTTAAATGTTTAGTTTTTACCCTTTATTTGCTTTGTGGGCTTCAGTGAGGCTGTTTGAATTATCCTTGTCTCCCTCCACATCCAATCCTTGGTCATGCCTCCAAGCGTTTGCTTATGCTGTTTCCTCTGCCTAAGAGCCCCTTGCCAGTTTTTGTCTGTACAACTCTTCCTCTTCTGAAATGGTAAGGGTCCCTGGGGGCAGCCCACTTTAAAAGCCTGGGCTTTTCAAACAAATGCCACTTTCTAGCAAAACTTTCATCCTTGGTCACCAGATTGGACTGTCCCCTGTGGCCTGATGCCACCTGATCAGAACTCAGCAGTTGGAATGAAGGTACAAAGGCTGGATTTGGAATGTCAGTTGGAATGTCAAATGTGTGACTGGCTTTTTTTTTCCATACAATAATACTTACACTTTATTTTCATTGACTCCTGTTTTGAAAGAGACATCTCTGAAATCCTGCTCAATTACACCCCATGCCACATTTGGCCCATATATATACATACATATATATATATATATTAACTTTTTTTATTGTATGATATAACATACATGTACAGCAAAGAAAGAAAAAAGCAATAGTCTTCAAAGCACTCTCGAACACGTAGTTACAGGACAGATCCCAGAGTTTGTCTCGGACCACCGTACCATCAGATGTGACTGTTTTTATCACCGTGTTTGAAAAGGATCGGAGGTTGAGTTGTACCTGGCCAAGGAGGTCATGGGACTAGGCTCATAAAAATCCGGGTCTTGAGGCCATCTCTGGGTGATGGTTTGAGACCTTAGGACATGTGCAGTGTGCAGCTGCCCTAGCTGCTGCAATCTGTGTTCCTCCCCTAACTGACTAGGCAAGGTGCTTTCCTTTCGGGGAATCTGTAGACTTTCAGAATAGTACCTGATGACCATCCTTCGCCCCGCTGCCTCCTCCCCCCAGCCCACACCTACCTGGCAGTGCACATATTACCTTGCCCTGAGTGCTGAGAGGCTGTCACCTTTTTTTTCCAGAGGATTTGTTTTTTTATCTTCCCACTGGATCAGGAAGGGCAGGGGGCAGCATTACGATTTACTTCTCATTGCTCTTATCTTGTGAGACTGTTCTCTGCTAAAGCTCCTTCCCTGTTCCGCTCATTTAGAGGAACACCCTAATATGATTCTACCTTCGAAACCGATAGTTAATCCTTAAATGAATTTATGCATCATTGTTGAGACTTGGCTAAGGAGCGCTCTCCACTGGGAAGTCTCCTGGAATCGATCCAAGGTGGCTTAATGCTCCCTCACTGCCCAGAATCATTGCACATATTAGGAAGGTAACCTGGGGCTACTTGCATAGCCTTTTGGTGCCTCTGTTTCCCTATCTGTCAACCTCATGGGAGTGCTGTGAAGATGGATTGTGTGTACAGTACTGCAGAGTGCCTGACACAGAAGGAGCTCTCAGCAAATACTACCTTATACTTAATGTATTTCTAAATGATCATCATTATACAATTCAATATATAATTTTTAGTTCCCGATATCTGCCAGACACCGAGATAAGTGCTGGAGATTTAGGGGAAAAAAACTGGGCGAGAAAGATAATGTTCCCACGTGTTTCTCTTCTGGGTGGGGAGAGGAACGAGCAGACCAGCCTTTCACTACAGCCCTGGGAAGACCGGGGAAGGTTTCCAGGAGGAAGTCCAGGAAAAGTCCAGCTCCTATAGAAGAGTAAAAGCCAGGCAAAAGGCATGTGAGGTTCTAGAC
The DNA here is from genome assembly GCA_004026745.1 of Myrmecophaga tridactyla. Classification (NCBI taxonomy): domain Eukaryota; kingdom Metazoa; phylum Chordata; class Mammalia; order Pilosa; family Myrmecophagidae; genus Myrmecophaga; species Myrmecophaga tridactyla. Next base: position 23,982 of record PVIY010009827.1, on the reverse strand, counting down.
CCAGTAAATAAGAGGTGCAAGCGCATGAGTGGTGCGTTCTGGGAACTGCCCGAAGTTCAGCTTGGCCCCTCTCGGCGTGGGCTGTGGCTACAGACCAGGCTGAATGAAAAGGTCTGCCTGGTGGCATCCACCTACGACGCGGTTTCGGCGCCCCTCGGACAGATGGCAAGGGCTGTGCCAGGCCCACTTCGGAGGCCCTGGCGCGGAGGAGCTGTCTGCGCTCGCCGCGCACCGGCTCTTTCCCGAAGACCACAGTGGCCGCGCGGGGCCGCCTCTGCTTTCGGGATTACGGGAACGCAAGTGCACGGTCCATAAAAGAGCAGCGGGCGGGGGCGGCTGCGGCGTGGGGGCCGCGGCGCGCGACTCCCGCGCGAGCCCTCGGCCAGACCAGGCCAGGGACGGCGGCGACACAGGCGGACCGACACCTCGCAGGCAGACGGAGGCTGGGCGCTCCGCCAGCATTGCCCGGGGAAGCCACAGTGCAAAGATAAAAAGCGAGGCCTTTTTTTTTTCCCCCTTCATCTCTTTCTGTTTAAAGGATTTACCTCCTTCCTCCCTATCAAGGTTATTTAAAATTTCCTGGCCAGTTTTATCTCCTGGGGACTTAATGCACCCTGGAGACCGCTAGTAACTTAAGCCTCTAGTCCCATTTGAAAGCTCCTTTTAGAGAGGAAGGTAAAGGTGGAGAAAGTCTTTTGGGAATCGCCTTGCCTCTTCTTTTAGCCTTAGTTCGTTTACATTTGAAGATAGTCAAAAGCCTAATCAGCAATAAGAATTCCAACCATTTGTATAATGCTTTGCAGTTTCCAGAGGCTTTCACATGTGCTATGGCGTTTTCTCCCTGTCTCCCATGAGTCCACCTAGAAGGGGCCTAGACCAGTTTCCTGCCCCTTTTTGCTCCCATGCTGTATGCTCGGAGAGGGACAGCTTGCTTCTGATCACACAGGGACCCGGGTGCTGAGACTTCCAATAGCCCCTGAATCGCCAGCTGGATGTCTGTAGCAGCCACTGGTTCATCAGATATTTTTGAGCGGCAGGCTCTGTAGTAGTGCTGAGATGCAGCTTAGAGAGTTGTGTCATAGGATGGGTAAACTGAGACACGTTAGGACCTTGGTAGTAATAAAGCTTGGGTATTGCACTTGACCTTGACTTGGAGGCTTGGTTGACCCAGATCTGCCTAACCTGGTGCAAGATGCTGGTTATCTTGCTTGCAATTTTATGGTATTCTGCTTCCAATCAGCGTACTTTTGCCAGGAGGGTGATGAGAATGGAGATGCAGCCTTCTTGGTTGAAGTGGCTTTGAGCAAGACATTGAAGGTTGAATAGGTTTTGGGCCCCTGGAGATGGAAGTAGAAAGGGCCATTCTTACGGAATGGGGTCTGTTAGGCGTAAGTACCGGGATGGGGAAATGTGGAGAGAATGCAAAAAAAAGCCTTTCTATCCCTTCCTCCATCAGGATTTATTCTTTCTTTTTCATATCCAGCCTTCAAGGGATTCTTTGTTATTTAGTGCCCATTATGTGCTGGGCCCCAGGTTTAACAGTCCTGAAAGGTAAGTATTATTTTTCCCATTCCGAGGAAATCAAAGCTAAGTACTTTTGCAAAATGATGGAGCCCGGATTTCTACTTAGATTCTTTGATATGTTAAGTACGAAACTGGATGTGGAGTTGGAATTCCAGCTCCTCAATTTATTAGCTGGATGAGGGAGGGCCGGTTTCCACATCTAACAAACAGGGCTCCTAGTAGTAGCTACCCCCTGGGCTGGTCACGAGCAGTAAATGAGATAGTGCATATAAATCGCATAGCTGAGTGCATGCCCTCTGTAAGAGGTAGTAAATGTTAACCATGGTGGTCTCAGGCGTGGTCGTTTTAATTATTATTATTGGCCCATTTTCACACTGGGTGTGTCTTGAGGTGAAACCCTTCCCATCAGAGAAGATGGCTGTTGATCTCTTCCCAGAGTACCGAAGCGTGGCTGGTTGGCCTGTTGGGAGCTGTGTGGTCTGACCACCCAGAGGATGGTCCTTTTTTTCCCTGACCACGCTTAGTGTGTAATGTCAAGCTGTATTCATTCGGGCTTGGCTTCTCCATGGTTTCCCACCGTCCCTTGGGGAAGGGACACTCACAGAGGAGGGCTCACAGAGTTTAGGCAGGAGACCCTGGCTTGAGGCCCAGCTCTACTGTGGGTTAGATACATGGCCTGGGGTGGATGCTCTCTCTTTTCCTCCACTGTACAGACAGATTGAATGTTGATAACAACAACTCAGAGGGATTGGGACGATCAGGTGGGGTAAAGCCCGGGAAGGACTTTATTGACCATCAATTGCTCTAGCTCTATGCTCTCAGTAGTCTAGGCATGTTTGTCCCCCGTGCAGATCACGAGATTCCTGAAAACAGTCATGTGCCTTCCTCTTCTCTTTCTCTGAAAGGCACCCTGTACGTACTTAATGAATTGAATTAGTATTATTAAACTGTTCATTCATTCATTTATTCATTCAGTTGTTCAACAGGCACTTACTGGGACCAGGCAATGCCAGGCTGTGTTTCACATACTGGGGGTTCAGAGATGACTATGGGCCTGATGGAAAAGGAAGGGATTGATGATGCCCAAGAGAGAGGTGCTTCCCAGCTGACAGCAAAGAATTAGTCTAAGCCCTGTACATGCATTGCCCTGCCTAATCTTCACAGCAGTTTCTGAGGTAGTTACTCTTATCAGCCCCATTGTACAGATGAGGAAACTGATGTACAGCGAGGTTACTTCACTTGCCCAAGGTTACACAGCCAGTGCGAAGAAGATCTGTGGTTCAAACCCAGGCAGTCTGGCTCCAGGGTCTGTGCTCTCAACCTCTCTGTGTCTAATGAAAAGAGAAGAAATGATCCAGGGTACAGGTGGAGGAACTGAAGCTGATAGAGGAAGGGCTTCTCTTCTTCTGAAAGTGGAGCTATGAAAGGTGAAAAGTTTGAAGGTGATGGAGGCAGGAAACTGAGAGATTTCCAAAGTTCCCTCTTAAGGAAAGCTGCCCCTCTGGGAATTAGGGAGTGAGGTAGGTCCTCGGCTAAGAGTGGGGTCCTAGTATGGTGAGGGGGTATGAGGAGAGAAGAAGCTGACCTGGGCCCATGAAGAGATGACAGGGCAGACCGAGGGTGTGACAGAAGTGGATACCAATCTGGATGCCGGGGGATTCTTTGTGGTGCTCTCAGTTGTGGGTGCAGGAGTGGAGAGGTGTCAGGAGTTGATGTGTGCCCTCTTCCAGCCCTGAAGGATCCCAGTTCAATTTGACAAAGTAGCTAGGCAGAATTCCAGTTCCCACCTGTCTGTCATTCAGCCCACAGTGTCATTGTTGAGCCTTCACCCTAAGCCAGCGTGGCACCTGGGACTTTGCAGAAGCTTAGAGTCATCTTGAGGTCCTGTGGCCTCTGCCATGATGGATGAGACTGTATCCCTGCTGTCCCAGAGCTCTTTGCTGTGTAAGACATGTGATTTGATTATGAGACAGACCTTTCCTTCTTAGGAATACCTGGCTTGGCTTTAGTGTAATGTGGTATAATGTCATCTAATTCAGCCTTGAGACACAAATGGGTGTTCCCTGTATTCATGAAGAGCCTGGGGTAGGTGGTGGAGGGCAGAAGAGATAGGGAGGTACGGTGGTTTGAATTTGTTTGTACCCCAGAAAAAATGTTCTTAAATCTAATCCATTTCTGTGGATGTGAACCCATTCGAAGTAGGACCTTTGGATGAGACTACTTCAGTTGAGATGTGACCCATGTCAGTCAGGATGGTCTTAATCCCATTACTGGAGTCTGTTCTAAATGGAGTGGAGAGGGGAGAGAGAGACAGAGAGAGACAGAGAGAGAGCGCCAGGGAAGCAAGAAGATGAAATCACTGAAACTCAGAAGAGGGGGTAGAAACCAGTAGATGCTTTCCTGCGCCGTATCCTGCGGCAGAGGAACCAAGGATCACCAGCAACCTGTCTTTGGGAAGAAAGTATTGCCTTGATACCTTGGTGTGGATATTTTCTCAGCCTCAGATGGAAGCTAATAAATTCCCATTGTTCAAGCCAACCTATTTCAAGGTATTTGCTTTCCGCAGCCTAGAAAACTAAAACAGATAGTGATCCAGTTTAAGAGAATGCCTTCATTCAAACATGGACAACCCTTGTGGGAGGCATGGCGACTGGGGGTATTAGCCATAGAGGCACCCAGGGGCTATGTCATGGAGACCTCATAAGCCACATTAGGTTTGGGCTTGATCATGGGTGTTTGCCCGTCTTTGGCAATACAGAAGTTCTTGCAGTTAGTGATCAGCTTGCTCACTCATTCATTCATCAAACGCAGACAGTTCACCTACGGTACCTATAAGTTCTTAAGCCTCCTGGCTTGCGAAGGTTGCTGCCATATTAAGGTCTTTTCCCTCCATCAGATCCAGGAAACTCCTGCTGCTGTGCTAGGGGAGAAGAGCTCCCAGCTGCTGGACTGGAAATCAGTGGGCGTTTTCTCTTAGAGACTATAGATGGTAACAGTGGCAGCTGAATGAGACCAGTGATGATGTTATCACAGGGTCTTATGTAAGGGAGTCTGAGAACCTGATCACCATTTCAAACCTAGTTCTTATAGAATAACATGTCCCTGAACTTCAGGTGGCCAATTTGATGGAGATTTTGAGGATTTTACCGCTCAGAGTGGGGGTGGGGTGAGGCTGGTGGTTCCTGAATGTTTCCTAAGTGGAAGTAGGGGGTGAAAGGATCTGAGGTCTGTTAACGGTGAGAGCACTACATAAGGAGTCCAGCAACATGAGCCCAGGCAGGTCTGTGCCTTGCTGAGCCCTCGCTGAGCCCTCGCTGATCCCTCGCTGTGCAAGTGCATGGAAAACCACAAACCCCACCCTTGCTGCTGCAAAGCCGCTTTCTAGACAGGCTCCAACCTCACTGGAAAAGGGTATTTTTAAAATTGTCTTTTTATGTTTTCATATCTGTTTCCTCCACTGGACTGAAGTTCTTTGAGAGAAGGAACCTCATTTAATGCATCTCAGTTTCCCTAGGTCCTAGCTCCAGGCACACTCGTTGATTCTTCATGTAGCTGTAAAACGATCAGCCGTATCTACACTTCATCCATCACCTGAGTATCCGGGTGGAAAACAAAAAGTCCCCCAACCTCCCTCCCCCCCCCCCACCAGCACCCCATTGTTCCCAGATTTTCACTTATCTGGTTGCAGAAGGTGAAACATCCATGTAGCTGTCTGCATCTCCCACCACAGCACCCAGGTGTTTGGGTTTTGGACGGCTGTGACCGCCGAGCTCCTTCTCACCCTGGTGCTCTAACCGTCTCCTGTTGGGACCTTGGTAACCTGCACCTCCCTCCTTCCCACAGGGGCTCTAAGGGCTCTGACTGGGCCACCCTATGAGTGGCAGCCACTTCTCCTTGATTTAGGGGCATCTTCTCAGATGTCCCCGCTGCCGGTTCCCTTCCTTATGCTTCTGTGTTTCTTCCAGGGCACAAATCAGAGCTTCTGTTTGCTGGTCATTCCATGATCCTCACACAATATAAATGAAAGCTGCTAAAACCTATAAATTCAAACCATGTGTGGGGCCCTGGGGAGGAGCAGGGATGTCAGATGGCCGCAGTGTGAGGTGGCGTCAAAGCTCTGACGGCACCCAATCTGATTTGTATATGAGAAAAGTAAATATCCAAGGAGGTAAACAGCCTTGGGTCTCTCATCATCGCCAGGATTCAAAGGCATTTACCAGGAATATGTACTCTGTATCTCTTGTAAACAAAGTGAGGTTCTCTCCAGTGTGTGTTGACTTAAATTCTGCATTTTCATCTTGAGGAAAGTCAGCCAGTTATTCTAGTCCAGAGACCGCAGCCAGTCTGGGTGGCAGGGTGGGATTGCCTTGTTTCTGGTTTTGGCAATTGGTTTAGCACTTTTGCTTTGCAAACGACTACCTCTTCATCTCTCCCTGAATGGGATCCAGGTGGCCATTCCCACCGCTTTCCCGTGAAGGAAAACCAAGAAGCCCAGAGATGTAAATCGCCTTGCTTAAGGTTGTATGTCATTAAGGCTGAACCAGGGCATCTCCCTTCTCTTCTCTTTCAAAGCCCTCCAGCTCTCCACTTCCTTTTTCCTGTGAATGGTTCTTCTGTTCTCCCTAACTTAAAATCCCACAGGCATCCTTATCCACTCTTCCTTCACTTCCTCTCCCCTACAGTTTCTCCTGGAGTCCGTCCTTCTGCTTGGTCACTGCTTCACCGTTTTCTGTCCTGCTAGTCTTGTGTTCAGGAAAGAGCCCCAGCGAAGGAGCCAGACTGTCTTGGGTTTGGGGTTCTGATTTCTGTGCCTGTCAACCGTGTGGCTTCCAACAAGTTCTTTCTCTGAGTTCCTCTTTTTTCACACACGTAAAATGGAGATAAGAATATCTGCCTTCTTAGGATGGTTGTGAGGATTAAAAAGGAATTCAAATATGGGGCGGGCCATGGTGGCTCAGCAGGCAGAGTTCTCACTTGCCATGCTGGAGACTCGGGTTCAAGTCCCGATGCCTGCCCATGGCAAAAGCCATGTGTTAACCTTTGAAATTGCATAGAACTAAATGCACCATGCACAAATATACACGGATGAGAATATATATGAAATATAAATGCTATTTAAAATATAATATAAAACTGGTGAAATTTGCATCAGATTGGTGGATTGTATCAATGTCAATTTCTTGGTTTTTATACTGTGCCATGCTTTCACAAGTTGACGCCAATGGGGGAAACTGGATGAAGGGTGCACTGATCTCTGAATAATTTCTTACAAGTGCATGTGAATCTGAAATTATCTCAAAATAAAAATTTAGAAATAATGGATTAACCTTCCCTGAACACTCATTCACTCATTCATTCATTCACTCTCTATCCCACCTCCTTCAGGTCTTTGTCCAAAGGTGATCTTTTCTGACCACCCTATTTAAAATTGCAAACTACTCCCTTCAACTTCTTATTCTGCTTCTCTGCTTTTTTCCTTACCACCTGGCATACTATATACTTTACTTATTTTTATTGTTTATTGCTCTCACCCCATTGCTAGGATATCAGCTCCTTGACAGTAGAAATTTGTATCTGTTTTCTCTTTATCCCTAGCACCTAGAACATGTCTGGCATAGAGAAGGTGCTCAGTTAATGTTTGTTGAATGACTAACAGGTGACAGACAAGAAGCAAATACACAAATGATTAGCTGAGTGGTAAGTGCTGAAGGAAAACAAAGCATAGGAAGGGATTGGTGTGATAGTGGAGAAAATGTTCTCTTTATTGTAATTTTTCCTGCAAACCTTGAAAGCCTTCCTGTTGTGTGAGGGATAAAGTCCTGGCTTCTTAGATTATAATCCATCCCTTAATCACCTCTTTTATTCACTTATCAGATGTTTCTTTGAATCCTACTACCAAGTAGGCAGAGATGAGGCAGAAAAGGATTTTGCCCCCATGAAGTTTACAGACGGGTAGGAGAGATGGGATAAGAATGCAAACAGCACATGAAAAGGAATCATGAGCAGAAGTACAAAGGCAGGGGCTTGAGCAAAAGTACAAAGTGCTGGGGAGGGGCCGCTGAGTAGGGAGAGGACTCATTTGTGGCTAAGGTACTCAAGCTGGGGTCGGGGTGGGGGAGGCCCCATGGGGCAGGTGTTTATTCCAGGCTTTAAAGGTCTGGGAAGATTTCGAGGCCTTTTCTGATCTGGCCTAGCTCAGTATACCAACTTCCTCTTCCATTGCTGCTCTGAGGGAGCCCACAGTTGTCTCCAAATGCCATAGTTGTTCGCCCTGTGACCTCTGCCTGGGGTGTCCTCTCTTCTTCTCTTGTCTCTCCAATCCTGTTCCTTTTTCCAGGTTCAACCTAGCCCTTCTTGCAGGAACATTTTCTCAACTGCTCCAGTTCCCGCGATGGGTCTTCTCTAACCGTCTGTGCCATCTGTAGTCGTCCTGCACCGTATGACCCCTTGGAAAAAGAGTCTGGTGTTTGTTCACACAGTCTGTTCAGTGTGTGTGTGTGTGTGTGTGTGTATGTGTGTGTGTGTGTCCTGAATCTCCATCTAGAATGGAAGTTGGTAGTTAAACCAAACCCAGGCTTGGCGCACAGTAGGCCTTCAATGGTGTTTATGAATGGAGGGACTTGAGAGCAGTGAGAAAATGCACTTCATCTTGAAAGAGGTGGTATTGTTGTTTTTGTCATTGACCCAAACCTCCTTATTTAGAACCAGCAGTAGGTCAGTGAGAGGAGGCTGATGTCTGCCTTTACAGTGCTGCAAAGTGTGTTGTTCACAGAGCAATGATGCAAACAGTTGGGAAGGTAGTGCAGTTTCCCACACCCAGTTTCTCTTAGTATGAACATCTTACATTGATTTGGTTCATTTGTCACACTTAATTAAAATCTATGCTTTATTCAAATTACCTTAGTTTATCCCTATGTCCTTTTTCTGTTCCGGGATTTCATCCAGGATAACATATTACATTTAGTCATCATGTCTCTTTAGGCTCCTCTAGGCTGTGATGGTTTCTCAGACTTCCCTTGTTTTTCATGACCTTGACAATTTTAAAGGATTACTTGTCATGTATTTTGTAGAGTCTCCTCCAATATTGGGAGTGCTCTGATGTTCTCATGATTAACCTGGGGTCTGGTGCATTGGGGAGGCACAAAATGTAGTGCCATTATCCACACATCATATCGGAGGTACAGCCTATCAGAATGACTTGTCACTGTTGATGTTGACCTTGGTTGCTTGGCTGAGGTCGTCTTTGTCAGGCTTCTCCGCTGTAAAGTGAGTCTCTTTATCCCCCCTTTTTCCATACTCTACAATTTGGAGAGAAGTCATTTTGAGCAGCCCACACCCAAGGAGTAGGGAGTTATCTTACCTCAACTAATGTGTTTTGAATGCTTACAACGTGCTGTGCACTGTTACGACGCTGAAGATACAGTGGTGAACAAAACAAAAGATCGCTTTGATGCATGGACATTTCATTCTAGTGAGGATTAAACAAATGAATAAAAAAATTGGACAGTGATAAAGAGTATTAAAGAAAACACAGGAGCGGTAGACTAGAGAGGCGCCTGGACGTAGGTGACAAGGCTGGTTGGGGAGTGGCTGCTCAGTCTCCCTTGGACTTGCCTGAGGAGGTGCCTTTGGAGCTGAATCCAGAGGAATGACGAGGAGCCAGCCATGAGCACCTGGGAAGGCACGTTCCGGACAGAAGAAACAGTAAATGCCAAGATCCCAAGGTCTCGAGGCCTATTTAAGGGACAAGATGGTATGGCTGAAGCCTTGTGTGCACAGGTCAGTGTCAGGAGATGAAACAGAGAGCGGAGCAGTGGTGAGATCTTGTGGGCCCTACAGATCACACAAGGGAGTTTGGATTCTATTCCAGTCCTGGAAGTCATTTAAGCAGGGGAGAGCTGACTTCCTTTCTAACGTAAGAGATCACTCTGGCTGTGGTACCCAGAAGGGACTCTCTTGTGGGAGAGTAGAGGAAGCTGGGAGACCATTATGGAAGCTGTTGGAAGAGTCCAGGTGAGGGATGGTGGTATGTTGGGCTAAGTGGGAACAGGTGGAGGAGGCAGAGAGAGGTGGGTGTGTTTGGCTTTATTTTGGAGATGGAGCTGATAACACTTCTAATGGGTTGCTAACAGAGAAATCAAGACACTGGAAAGCTCCTCGGTGTGGCATTCGCAACTTTGGTTCTTGGTAGTGCCATTAATTGACATGAGGAGAGGTTGGAGGAGTAAAGGTACAAATACTGTGGGGTTCGTTCGAGCAACTCCATGGAACCCTGTTTCCTGGCAGCACCTTTGAGTGGTATCATGTCCATGGAAGGGTTAGAACAGCATGATTTGCTGATTCATTTTCATATTTTCCAGTTTAAATCCCATCTTTCTTTTCAGTAGTTCACATCATTGAAGTAGTAAGTGCCAACATCCAATGATCAGGGTCGGTGATTCTGGATATGAAGAACTTGCCAGGTTAGCTAAGAGGCCTTGCCACCAGGGCTGCCCCCGCGCCGGGTATGGACCCACCCCAGGCCTGGAGCTGAAAGAGATACTTTCTGGCCTCTCCCAGTGTCCAGCCCATAGAAATTTATTTTTTTCCTGCTCTAGCTGCCACATTGTAAGCACATATTGGTTTGTGTTGAATTATATCCAAAATAAAGTTAGTCAACAAGTATTCACTAAATGCCATCCAAGGTGATGCTGTATTAGGCCCGAGCCTTGGCCCCTGTCTGGGTGGGCAGATAAGACACAGATGTGAGGAGAAGATAGGAGCGTGTGTCGCACATCCAGCAAAGACCATACAAGTGTGTATGTGTAGACTCAGCCATGGGAGGAAACACGCGTGTCCTCCGAGATGCCTGGAGACATCAAGAAAGGTTCTCTGGAGAAGATGGAAACTGAGCTGTAAACCCAAAAAGCACCAAGGGGACTGAGCCATGTGGCTAGTGTTTTCTATTGGGAATTAGAAGGAGAAGTAAAAGGATGGCCCGTCGGCCAGCGTGGGGGTCAGAATAGGTGTTGAAAAAGTCTTTGTTGAATGATTGACTGGTTGGAAAATCGGTTGACATCACTGCCTGGATGACCTTCAATAGCAGGATGAGTTCAAAGTCGGCTCTAAGGGCAGTGGGGGACCACTGACAGAAAATCAGAAGAAACCAGATCCTGAAGAAAGACTTTTGAATTTCTAGCCAGAATTTAGTATCTGATAATAATAATGATACTTTTAATAATAACAGTAAGTTTTATAACTACTTAATTAGTGTTGTTTTTGCTGGAAAGACACAATCTGTGTGTGATTAGAGGTTATTAACTAAGACCAAGAGAGGGGCTTTTTTTTTCTCCCAATCTTGAGGTTTTGTTGTTTTCTTTCCCTTTTGGGTTCTGCTGATAGCCCGTCTCACTTTTGGCTCCTTAATCTGCCTGTGCTCCATGAGATACCACAAAAGCATGATCTTTGACAAGGTAAATATGCCAAATCCTTATTATAACTTATAATCACTTAGGGAAGTTTCCCTGTGGTGAGGGTAGAGTGGGGGAGGGAGTGGAAAGAAAAGTCCAGATTGCTTTGATTAACTGCATTTTTCTTTCTGGGTGAATTGGAAGCCCTTGGTGGAAACCTCGGTATTTGAGGCTGTTTCCAGGAAAGGGTGAGAAAAATGATCGAGGAGGTTCCGGAGACTCAGTCACCAGTCTGCCGAGCACGGGGCTTGGCACCGGATCAGTGCTGTCAGGGAGCACCCTTCTTCAGGGAGTACCCCTCTTCGGGGAGCACCCCCCTTCAGGGAGCACCCCTCTTCCCACTAAAATGTAATGACTGTGAGGTCAGGTTGTTGGGCAGGGGGTGGGCCTCAGTAAATACTCATTGCCTTTCCTTGAGGTGCACTTTTAGCTGCTTGATTACTAGCTGTTGTAAGGATTCAGGTTGATGAGAAGTGCCTCTCAACAGGGTTGACCAGGCAGGGCAGCATGGAGGAAATGGCATTTGCTATAGGTATTTCTCCACTGGTGACTGGATCCCAGCGCCAGCTTCCCAAGTGTTCTCTCATGTGCTGGGAAGCTGTCTCTGTCCACTTTGGGCATGAGAGAGCTGACACTCAGAAGGTTAAGCAGCTTCCTTCAAACCACCTGGAGAGCAGAGACATGTCTGTTTTGCTCACCAGTCTTGTTTAGAGTTTGACATGGTATGGCTATACCTACTAGGTTCTTGGTGCTGGCGTATCAAATGAATGAGGTGTTTTGGGTGCACACTTTGTCTCAGCCTCTCAGAAAGTAGGATGTGTAATGAAGGTACAGTCCCAGACCTTCCATTTCCAAAGCCTGATTTCTTTAACTTTGCTGCCCAATTTCATTAGGCAGTGATTGGGTGATAGATTAGATTTTGGTTCACAAATAGTTATCTCTTGTCTTTCCCTTCTCCCAGCCTCCATTGATGTGCGGCTTGGCCATTTGACTTGCTTTGGTTTCCTGGCAAACCATGGAGACTTCCTTGCCCCTTGACTTGGGGCTCTGTCATGTGACTTGCTTTGGTGAATGAGATGTTAGCAGATATGAAGTGAGCAGGGCCTTAGGATGGGCTTGCCCAGTTTGGCCTGCCCTCTTGTGTCCTTGCCATCTCCACGTGATCAGCTTTCCCCAGATAGATGCTGCCCCTTCAGCTTGGGCCGCAGAATGAACACACATGGAGCAGACATGATCCCAGACCACAGTGAAGAACCAAGGCCAGACGGACACACACCTTGAGCCCAGCCAACTCCCAGCTGACCCATGCAAGTGAGTCACGCAAGTCAGAATAAAGGATTATTGCTTTAAACCATAAAGTTTTGGGGTGGTTTGTAACACAGCAGTAACTGACTGATAGAGATGAGAAGGCTATCTCAGGTAGGGGCTGGAGCATTGATATGTAATGGAGGCGAAGAGGTAGAGAGGCACAAGAGATGAGGTTGGGGATGTAGGTTGGGGCTACGACTTTGGAAGTCTAGAATGTTGTACTACATTTGGCCATTTTTCAGTAGGTAGTGGAAGCTGCTGAAAGTTGTTGAGCATAGGAGGGATGAGAGCCAAACTCAGCTATAAAAGGGTAAATTTGAAAATAAGTGTGGAATGGTTAAAAGGGGGAGGAGAGGGCGGGCCACAGTGGCTCAGTGGCAAAAACGCTTGTCTGCCATGCCAGAGGACCCAGGTTCGATTCCTGGTGCCTGCCCATGTAAAAAAAAAAAAAAAACGCGGGGGTGGGGAGAAGAAGGGCCAGGGGACCTGTTGGAAAGATGTTGTTTTTTGCTCCACTCTACCTCCCAGAGCCTAGCACCTTGCCTCTTACAGAGTAGGGACACAAATAAATATTTGTTGCATGAATAAATGTGTAACAAAATTGTTCCAGCCTTGGACAATTGAAGTCTCTGAAATTCAGTTACTTATCCCTTCATTCCTTTGCCGAAGTTTATTGAGCCCCCCAAATAAATAATTACTTGAATCTGGATCAGAGCAGGACAGAGCCTGAAGAGAGATCCATAGGACCCTTCCCCATACTTTTTGGAAAAAGGGTCAGGGACACAAGGAGGTAGGGATGGAATATGAGGTGAAAAATAGAAGGAGAAGTGGAAGTTGAGGCTGGGAAGGAGGTCTCCTCGAGGGCAGTGTCCCGTCACTTGGCCGTGAGGACATGGGGCAGGGAAATCATCATGGTTGGCGGCTCCACCCGGGATCTGGATGATGTTGCTGGTTCTCCCACTGAATTTCAAGGCTGGTTTTGAGGGAAACTTTAGGCTTGTTCATTCTGATTCTGTTTGACCTTTCATTTAGGCAAATTACAGACACCATACTATTCAATCTTTTTAGGCTTTGTGGCCACTGTTTCATTTTTCTATTCAAGACCAGAACCTGGGCCAGGGGATAGGGAGATGCTGATGACTCAGAGGTAGCCCCTTGCCGCCTTGCATATAGTCCAGTGGTTCATGAACTCCGAGAGTGTGACTTCTGGCAAATCATGGACCTCTCCCAGCCTGTTTCCTCAACTTATAAAATGGTTCCAGAAAGGCCTGGGTCTAGAAAGCAGCTCTGCGCATTGCTGGCTGTGTGATCTTGCACAGATCACTCCCTGACTGAACCTCTGTGAAATGGGGTCCAGTACCTGCTCTGCAAAGTGTGCAGGTACTATGAGATGGCACTCAGCTGTGAAGGTGGCTGAGTAAGTTCTGGCTAAGCATGATCCCTCAGAGAATGTCAGCCTTTTCAAAGGGGCCAAAGGCTGGTTGAGATGAAAATAAAACGCGAAGTCCAAGCTTTTTTTGTGGTTTGGGCTGCATCCCAGAGTCCCTGCTTGTGTGAACAGATATACCCAGGGAGGTTTTATTTGCACCTGCCCCAGGTCAGCAGATATGAGACCAGGGCTTGTTGATCCAGTTGAGAAAGAAAATAAAAAAACAAATAAGCCAACAAACCAAACCTCCAGGCTTCAGTGATAACAGCCTGGGCCAGGACTGGCAAATAGAGTCTATTTCCTATGCTAATGAGGAGCTGACTGTAAGTGGCTGCCTGAAATCTTGTGTTGAGAATGACTCTGAGACTCCGTTGGACTTCCTGGGAAATAGGCTGTGATGAATTAATGATGAACACAGAGGAAACTGCAGGTTGCATGTGTGCCGAATGCTTGCCAGGGCTGATAGCTTTCTGTAGTCTGCTGTGTCAGCCATTTGGTCATTTATCATTCATTTGACAGGTATTTACTGAGCACCTGCTATGTGTCAGTGAGTGTTCTGGATGCTGAGATGGCAATTCCAACACGAAGCAATGTCCAGGGATCTGGTGCAACTGCCATTCTAGTGGGAGCAGACAGACAGTAAATAATAAACATAAGTAAATAAAATAGTAGCTCAGAAGGTACTATTGCGATGAAAATAGGAGTAGAGCAGGAGAAGGGGGATCAGAAGTGCCCTCTTCCAAGATGGTCTTGTCTCATTCGGTCAGAGCAGCACCCGAATTGTTGCTGATGCTTCCACTTGGGGCTCGTATTTGCTGAGCAGTTGTGATGATTCTCAGGTGTGTGTCTTGGAGCGTGTGTACATGTGCATGGGCACACCTGGGTATGATCCTGTGTTCCTGAACCTAACTTTGGATCATCATTGCTGGGCATTAGTGGTATGTCCCCCAGCTGCCCAGACACCTAAGAGTTATTGTCCTCCATGGCTGCTCATGGCCAAGGTCATGGCCTTCTGACAGCAGGCTTGGGGGCGTGGGGACCCAGTTGTGGAAGGAGTAAGTCTGCAGCCACGGTCGAGGAGCAGTCTGCAGTTTACCTTCTTGGGCTCTCCAGGAAAAGGATTGCTGAGCAAATTAGAATTGAAAATAAATGTTTGCAAGGAGATGTGCTTCTGGTTCATGAGCGTAGTTATCACAAGGCAAGGATGTATTTGTTATGAATAAAATATTAATATGCTAAATTGAGTGGTTAGCCCTGTGAAAATAGGCGATCCACGTGCTTCTACCAGGCAGTACTTGTTCTACCTCGTTCCAGTTACCAAGGAAATCAGTCACCCTGGGAGGAGCCCACCACATGGTCATCGCTGCCCTGTGCATTGTAATCATTAATATCATTTGTACTTGAAAGCCACACTGTATGCTCAGGTAACAACAGTGATAGTCATTTATGCAAGAGCGGTGTAACACGAGCTCTTACACCAAAATGAGTAATCTAGATAATAAACTCATGACCTTTAGGTATCATGATGTTAGCTGACATAACCGCTCTGGATTGGAAAGCTTTTTAACGTATGTTTGCACACATAATAGCAGCCTCTTTAATCAGTGTACTTCTTTCTTGGAGACTCAAGGTCATCCATAATTGCCCTGACATCACGTGGCCAGGTATGTAATAGTGGTCGCCTTTTTCTCTGAATGACTTTTGGCTGCTGTTTTTCTTTTAGTTCCTTGGTGTCTTTCTGATCATCATTCCCTCCCCCATCGGGGTCAGGCTGAAAATTTTGACTTCTTACAGGCGCCAACATTGTCTGCCGCTTATCAGCTGCTTAATATTTTGTGCTCTAGGAAACTCGAGAACCAGACTTATTAAAAGAGAGTCCGAAACTAACCTAAATAATTTCTGATGAAGATGCTGAAGCATTCTTCTCAGGGTCAGATACATGAATGCAGGGTGGTGTCGATTTTGTTGTTCAGACATGTGTTCTGGATATGGGGCATTGCAAGATAATGGGTGTCTAGATAAGTGAAGTATTACCATATTTGCGAGTGTGTGTGTGTGTGTGTGTTCATATGTGCATGTTCCCATATATTCCTGGCCAGTGCGGGTAGCGATTCAGTTTCTGAAAGGCTCTCCCTGGGCACAGGGATCCAATGTGTTCTTTATGGCTTTTAGAAGGCTGGATTTGGGTTAATAAAGGAAGAATTTGCTAATAGAGACATCCAGTAGAGGAGCAGCTGCCTGAAGAGGCTGTGAGTTCCTGTCCCAGGAGCTGTTCAAGCAGCAGCCAGGTAAGGACTCATCCAAGCCCATGGGAAAGGGCGTTTAAATGTCCATCAAGTGACAGGCCTGGTTTAGTAATTTTTAAAGGTTTTCAACTTTATTGAAGTAGGACCAAAGTCTATCAAACTGTATATATTTGAAAGGTTGGCCTGATTGATTTTTAAAGTCCTTTTTTTGAGATCGGGCAAAGCTCTGCTACTCAAATATAAATCTGAATAGCTACCGCATGCATGCATTTCAGATTAGTGACCTTGTTCCCAGCTGGGTCTGAATTACCAAGATTTCTGATGTGTGTTCGTCAGGCAGTTTGGCAAGCATCTCTTTTGGTCGTTTGCACTGAAAGCTGAGTGGAGCTATGTCCCTTCCTTCATCTAAGACGAAGGCGAGGTCTTCATTTTATACAACCAGAAATGGGTGACATTTCCTTTGGTGTCAGATGACAGCCAGGCAGGTGTAGAGCCCAGCTGTTAGGCGATAAATAGTAACGACCGCTGTACCGGGTTGGCCTCCAGCAGGCGTGTGCGAAGGCTCTGGGCTGCGTGTGTCAGCGTTGGGGGGCAGCCACATGGGGTTCCCATGGCCTGGCTACAGCCACTCCGCCCCGGTGCTTCCAGATGTCATAACACGCAGCTATCCCACCTCTCTCCTGTTTATGTGCGACTCAAACCCTTGGACCCTGCCCTGGCACTCGAAAGGATTTAATAGGGCTCTCTGTAAACAACGCCCAAGATTTGTTCAAGTGACATTTATCATTTCTAGTGGCCGCGATTGGCGAATGCAGCTTTGGTTTTTTGTTTGTTTATGTTCTGTCCTGCCTTTATAAAGAGTGATGAGTATCTGCCTGCAAAACAGTCTTCTTGGCAGGATAGGGAGGAGAGATAGATGAGAATTTTTCTTTCTCTGCTGTCTCCTTCATGGCTCAGATATAGCCTCAAGTTTCCAAAGTCCCTTTTTTGCATTGCACAGCTCTTCATGATCTAGAATTTTGAGAGGCTAGAAGTGAGAGTGACTCTTACTTGTTCAACCAACTCCAGATCATTTTGTGGCAGGAAAGAGGTGACCCCGTATCCCCATGTATTGAAGTTGGAAGGGGGGTGTGAAGTCACATTCTCACATGGGGTACCTTGCCAGAGACCCTGCAGAAACCGAATCCCAAAAGTCAGTTTCTTTCCTCGGCGAGTGCAGGCGAGGTCAGGGTCAGCGAGGCAGCCATCCTGAAGTCAAGCTGGGCAAAGGAAGTCAGATGTTACCCCCAGAGAGCCAAGAGGCACCTGGCTTTCCCTCCTCTCCACTCCATCCCAACTTCCTTTGTGGGAGTTCATTGGAATCTCGGGCCCCAAAGGGGATTTTTTGGGGGAAAGTACATGTTTGTGTGTATGTGTGTGTGTGTGGAGGGAGGTTTGCTGCTTCATTGCAAGTCCAGATCTGTAACTTGCTCCTGGACTTGTGCCATATAGCCCCATTGCTTTGTCATGCGGAGGTGCAGCCCCCAAGGTCCCAGAAAAATCAGACTTAGGCTCTCACTGCAGCTCTGTCCACCTCCCATCTGATAGGGCTGTTCCCTCTTCCCCAGGGACTTTGGATTAAAACTGCAACCTGGGCTTGAGGCTTGAATCGAACCTATGTGATCAAGTGTTGGAAGAAAAATCAAAGGCCATTGAGGAGAGTCATGTGCAGTACTTAAAGTCCCTGAATACATCTCCAAACAAAAAAGACTTATTCTCTGTAGACCTAGCAGATGGCTCCGTGCCCTGGATGGAGGGAAAAGGCTCTGAAGAGTTAGGTAAGGCCCTAGGATGAGGCGAAGTGACGTCCGTGGTGTGGCGTGGGGACAGCACCCTGGGCGGGCCTTGCAGGTCCGCTTCGTGTGGAGTGGGTGGTAGGCACCTCTTTCCCTTCCTCGAGCTTCCGTCTCCTCGTCTGCAAAAGGAGAGAAGCTGAACGAAACGCTGGATCCCAGCCTGGGGTCCCGAGTTTCCTAACCACCTGGGAAGGTCAGAGGTGAAATCTCAAGGCTGTGTCGTTTTTGTTTTTTTTTAATCTAAAGAAATATTGATTGGAAGCAAAACAACAAAGATAACTCAGATTTCAAGGTTTCACCCCGTCACAAATATCAGATATCCATGTTATCTCTTTTCTGATCAGAAACCTGAACTGGCATTTGGATAAAATCATTCAGGCTGGGGATGTGGTTGGTTTTGTAGGGAAAATATTTCAGAACACGACTTTCAATGGGAAGGTCTTTTCTCCGTAAAAAGTTTGGAAACCGTGTTTTCTGTGTTTCAGAATTCTTAACAAAGATTGTGTTTCCCTCCACAAGACTGTGGGTGATCCTTGAGCACTCTGATAACCCTAAAATTGCAGATTGGCCGAGCCCTCGGGTCTGGAAGGTGCTAACCCGGCTGCGGGAAGCCCCGAGTCACGTCTCTGCCCACTCCCCTCCACGGCTCAGGTAGTGATGCCGTGTGCCGTGGCTCCATAACGCTCTCTTTTCATCTGTGTTAATTTCCAAATTGGTTCGTTAAACCTATACATTCCAGAGGCTCGTTCCAACATTCCAGGGCGCCTTTCCATGGACAATCAGAGCAGGAGTGTTTCTGACCAGGGTTTGTTTTTAGCAGAGGGCATGTGGGGAAAAAAAAAAAAACAACCTCCAGAACAAATTATCTTCATTTCTGCAGAAGGGTCCTCCCGGCCTGTGCCTGTTTGCCCAGCCTCTGGGCCTGGCCCAAGTCCACTTCCTCACATGTTTGTTGAACTCCCGTTGCATACAAGACATTGTTGTTGTTGGGACACAAACATATAAGTGTGCTTGAAACTTCAGAGCGCCGTTGCCAGGGGAGGTGTCATTTCTGCTGCCAGATGGGTACATAATGTACCACACATGTGAGCCGAGCACCGGGGAATTTTAACTGGAATTAACAGCCGCACAAGAACTGGAAGCAAAGAAATAAATAGCCCAAGTGTTCAAAGGCTGTTTATCAGTTCAGTTTATCTCCGCTGTTACGTACCAACTTTTTTCTTGACTTACCTCTTTCTTTCCTCTGATCCTCAGCATTCTTTCCATATTCGGGAGCAACTGAAGTTATTCTCACATCTCCTCATGCCCCTGCTTAAAGGAACAATCTGCCCTTTTCCTCCAAAGTGCTTTGGAGTGCAGAGATAAATTTCTTTTTCCCTAAGAGGAAACTCCAGGCAGTGAGAAAATATGCTGGCCTGCGAGTCAGGAGGGATGGGTTCTGCTTTCCACCCTGTCTGGTCTCTCTGTTCACCACCTGCATCCTGGGAGTGGCCAAGCCTCCACCAAATGTCACCTGCCATCTATCATCTCAAACACCCAGTGAGTGCATATTGCAAGACACCTGTTGGTGAGATGGTCCCTACTCTCAGGACCTGTTTCCGCCTGCTTGGGAGAGGTTCCATCCGATAAGCGCATATGTGTATTTAAGTCAGTTAATGCTCACTGCCCTGGGATGGACATAGAACCTAGAAATAGCAGGCATACGGTCAATGTTTATTGAATGGACAAAAGGATACTAGAATTAACAGAAGCTCAATTCCAACTGCGATTTAAATCAGCCAGGTTTACTTTCGTGGCATAAAAGTAGACATCCTTCCTCAGAGTGGACGTGGTTCCCTGCTGGCCACATGGCTGGCCCTTGCCGGGAGCTCTTGACCACACCAGCTGTTTGGGAGGGCTCAGCTGCATGGGATGGGACATGGGATGAAGCAGAGGGCTGAAGAGCACACACTCGGAAGCCGGGTTGCTTGGGCTCATGTGCTGTTCCATCACTTACCACAGTACCTCAGTTTCTTTATCTATAAAATGGGGGTATAATTGTACCTACTTCAGAGGGTTGCTGCAAGCACTAAATGAATTCCTATATGTGAAGTGCTTAGAACAGTGCCTGGCACATCAAAGTCCTGATTAAGTATCAGCTCTTTGCAATGTTATTATGTCAGTGTGAAGTGGCAGGGGCCAGGGTCCGAGGGGCTGGAGAAGCTGGCTGTCTGCAGGGCAGCTGAGTTTCTAGATGGGGTAAAGGAGTGGGGGGAGGGGGAGCTGCAGTTAGGAATATATTCTTCAGTGGGCTGTGGTCAAGTTGAACTTGGTTTCCATAGTTGTAGCTCTCTGTCACACTCAGCACTTACCTGGAGGGTGGGATTTTCACAGAAGTAGAGGCAGGAAATCATAGGGGCAGTTGGGCAGCCACCAGTTTCCTCCTGGTGGAGGAATTGAATGGTGGAGAGTTTAGTCAACAGCATCCAGGAGACCAGCAGAATCTGGTTGGATGGTCAGGATCCAACTAGGTAGGCCAGAGTTCAGGGATTTATCTGAGCGCCCAGTAGGGAAACTAAGGCAGAAGCCTAGGGCAAAAAGTTGCCCAGAATTCTTTGTAGTTATAACTGAAGTCAAGTCTCTGGCAGCCAGACCAAGTCCAGCCCCTACTACTGATTGCTGATTGGCCAACCCCTTGGCCTGGTGGGACTTGGTCTAGGGACCACACAAGCAGAGTCCGCAGTGAAGAGTAGGGTGGGGTGTAGTCTGGAGACAGAAGTTAATGAGTTTGGGTGGTTAGGGCTCGGTGAGGATGCTAGGGAAGATACAGGTGGGTTTGAGTATGATGAGATCCAGAACTGTGAGTTGAAGCTGTGCCTAGAACAGAGCAATGGCCTTTGTTTGTAGAAGAGAAGCCTGGGATGAGACTGAGGAGACAGGCCCGGGGCAGAAGACCCTTGAAGGCTTAGTTTGTGATGAAGAGCTGTTGGCCATCTTTTGAGCAGAAAGGAACAGGTGGCGTTGCATAGTAGGGTGAGCCAGGCGGTGGTATAAGTCTATATTATTCCATATGTTTGTACTATAGACAACTGGATCATAATAAAGGAGGGACAGGACTGGAATGAGAAGGCCATCGAGGGAAGAGATGACTAGAAGCAGTTGGAGCAGTTTCCTAACTTAATAATTGTGATCAGTGATTAATTGTCGTCAATAGCCTAGAAAGTGAAAAGACCTAGGTGGAGGCAGTGGGAAAGTAAATGGAGAAGTAAATAGGGCTGGGAGAAATATCATGAAAAAAATTAGTTCTAGGGCTTAGTGGCTGATGAGATCCAGAAGTATGTGTGTCTGGGGAACACGGGGTGTGGGGAGTCAGTTCAAAAGGGCAGGCCAGCTGCGGTAGAAATAAATTCCACTTCCATCTCATAGGACTGGGATGTGAGGTGCCCGGCCCAAATGGACAGGCTGTCAGGCAGCTGGGCCCTAAGGAGTGGAGTCTGGAAAGGAGATGAGATTTGGGTGGTCTCTGGGCACAGCTGAAGCCCTGGATATGGAGGAGGGGGGCTACAGAGGGAGAAAGAGAGGAGACCAGCGACAGAAATTGGGATAATAGCCATCCTTGGGGCCAAGAGGAAGGAGAAGAGATGTATTGGCTCAGATAGTGGGGTTGGTTGTGGTCAGATGTGGGTGGCAAACTAGGAGAATGCAGCTTCTTGCTGTCCTACCCTTTTTGTACTTCTGCACTTGTGCTTGCACTACTTTAGTCAGGCTGTTCCCTCTGCTGGAATCCATACCCCTGACACACACACACACACACACACACACACACACACGCACGGCACAGCTCAACAATATGTCCGTATGCATGTGCTGTTGCCTCTGGAAACCTCTCAGCTCCCCCAAGCACCATTTTAGTTTATTCCCTCCTCCGTACCCCACAACCTCTCCTCCAGCCACTCCCCAGCACACATCAGACTCCATTGCAATTGCTGCCCTATTGTGGGTCTGCCTCGCAGGTGGAGCTTTGCATGTCTCCTCCCTCTCTGGGGCACTGCAGGCCCTGGACAGCACCTGGTGCAGGCCGGAGCAGTGAACAGTGCCAGCTGATCAAGGACAGAGCTTCCAAGGAGAATGGAGATGGGGCAAATAGAGGCCCCCAAAAGCCCTTGGTTGTTCACTGTGGTCTTTGAGCTACAGTTCGAGTGGAAGATGGAGGAGAGGAATTCTGATTGAGGGAAAATTCCCCTCATTCTTTTTGGTCAGAAATCACTCACTGACCTCTGAGTTACCCTGTCAAGTACTGTCCCTCTATCCCACCATTTGACTGTGGCTGTGAATTTCAGTGCCTTTTCTTGTTACCTGGTGTCCCTTGTCTTTGCAGTCATTTGAAGCTGCGATTTGTGCTTCTACAACCAGGCACATATTAGGTCCTCAGAAAATGCTTATTTAAAGGAGATTGTTTCTGTCTTTAAAATGAGAGCTGTTGAAAGAGAGGAAACTAACCATCACTCCAATGAGAAATGAAGCTTATATTTTCTGATTCTGTGAAGTCATTTGAACGCCTATGAGGTAGGCTGAGCAGTTTACAGAAAGAGCCCTGGAGTTGCACCAGGAGCCCTGGGTGGGCTGCTCAGCCACGAACTCACAGGCTACGTAGGGGAAGAGGAAACTCACGCTTTTAAAGCATCTCCTGAAGCCAAGCATAAAGCACGAACAGCATTTTATTTCATTAGTCTATATAGCAACCTTGGGATACTGCCTCTCAATAATGATTCATTATTTTCATTTTATTTAAGAACAAAGAGCAAGTCAGTGAGGTGGAGTGACTAGCTGAAGGTCACAGGCCTGGTAAGTTACAGGTGGCCTGGTCGTGTTTCTTGTATGTCACGAAGACACATTCCCTACTAATTCCAGAGCTGCACTGGATATATGGTGCCTGGCCATCCCCACTGCCCTGGAGGCCTTTGTAAGTGGACAGGTTTTCTTTTGTCTGAGAAGGGGCAAGAGCGAGCCTTCACTCAAGCAGTGGGGACAACCAAATCGATAGGCTGAGCCCTTGATCTTGGGGTTCGCCCTTACGAAACTTATTCCTGCAAAGGATGGCTAAGCCTACTTAAAACCTACTTAGGTTTTATAAGCCTAAGAGCCACCCCCAGAGAACCTCTTTTGTTGCTCAGATGTGGCCTCTCTCTCGAAGCCAACACAGCAAGGGAACTTACCACCTTCCCCCCTGTGTGGGACATGACTCCCAGGGGTGTGAATCTGTCTGGCAATGTGGAACAGAAATGAGCTGTCCCAGGATCATCTGGGACCTGGAGCATCAAGGGATTGAGAAAACCTTCTTGACCAAAAGTGGGAAGAGAGAAATGAGACAAAATAAAGTGTCCTTGGCTGAGAGATTTCAAACAGAGTCGAGAGGTTATCCTGGAGGTTACTCTTATGCATTATATAGATATCCCTTTTCAATTTATGGTATATTTGAGTGGCTGGAGGGAAGTGCCTCAAACTGCAGAGCTGTGTTCTAGTAGCCTTATTTCTTGAAGATGATTGTATAATGATATAGCTTTTACAATGTGACTGTAAAAGTGATTGTGAAAATCTTGTGTCTGATGCTCCCTTTATACAGAGTATGGACAGATGAGTAAAAAACATGGATAAAAAATAATAAATAATAAGGGGAACAAAGTTTAAAATAAATTGGGTAGATGGAAATACTAGTGGTCAGTGAGAGGGAGGGGGAAGGGGGATGGTATGTATGAATTTTTTTCTTGTTTCTTTTTATTTCTTTTTCTGGAGTGATGCAAATGTTCTCAAAATGATCATGGTGATGAATATACAACTATGTGATGTTAATGTGAGCCATTGATTATACACCGTGTGTGGAATGTTTATATGTTAACAGTGTTTGTATGTTGTTTTATCAATAAAAATACTTGAAAAAAAAAGAGTGAGCCTTTAGCAAAATATAAGGTGGGGAAGATTTCTGTGTCATGTTGAGCTCTCTGATTCTAAGAGCAAAGGCCCGTGTGACTTGAGCATGTAGTATTTAGGCCCAAACTCTGTCTTGGACCCTGGAGCTATTTGACAGTGATGTCATGAAAAGTTACGAAAGTGTCTCTCCAAAGCTCCAAGGAAAGAGTTAGGCTTTTGCAGATACATATGTGTTCAATGTTCAGCTGTTCTGATTGCTCTCAAAAAACCACCGATTCTTCCTC
>PVIY010009826.1:0-71020 GCA_004026745.1 Myrmecophaga tridactyla | reverse complement strand
TTTCAATCTGCTAAATTTATTTTAACATTTGTTCCCCCTATTATTTGTTTATTTTTAATTCATATATTTTACTCATCTGTCAAAAAGTAGATAAAAGGAGCATCAGACACAGGGTTTTCACAATTACACAGTCACATTGTGAAAGCTATATCATTATACAATCATCTTCAAGAAGCATGGCTACGGGAACACAGCTCTACATTTTCAGGCAGTTCCACTTAACTATAAAGTGCATGGAGACTTAAGACCATGCATGCTGAAGTGTTTAGAGAGCCTCCGAGGACAGATGGTATTCAAATATCCTGTACTTACTATTAAGCCCAGCTGTTATTAGAACAGAACTCCTCACAATGTGAAAAGAAAAAAAATTCTTCTTTCCTTGTGAGTTCTTGTTTCAGGATCTATGCTTCAGGAATAGAAATTCCTTAAGCCTTAAGTTCAGCTGTACATTTTCAGAGTCCAGGTCCCTTTGATGTAGGATGGGAATGGGAGGTGTTTTGATTTTCTAATTGCTAAAGCAAATACTATGAGTGGGTTGGCTTAAAGAACAGAAATTTATTGACTCATGGTTTTGAGGTTAAGAGAGTCCAAAGTTGAGGTGTCAGCAAGATAATGCTATCTCCCAGAAGACTTCTCTGGGGCTGGGTGCTGGTGATCCTTGGTCCTTGACTCTTCTATCACATGGCAATACATATGGTGACAGCTTCTCCTTTCTCTTCCAGGTTCCATTGACTTGCAGCTTCTGGTTTTTCCCAGAAGAACACGGCTTCTCTTTCCATGTCCAATTTCCTTTGGTTATAAGGACTTCTGCATTGTTGGTTTAAGGCCCAGCCTCATACCATCTGGGCACATCTTAATAATAACATCTTCAGAGGTCCTATTTACAAATGGATTCACACTCACAGGGCCAGGGATTGGGACCTGAACATGCATTTTGGGGGGACATTACTCAATCCCTAACAGAAGGGGTGGGGCTGGCTAGAATGTGATCTTCCTTAGGAATCAGCCTCTCAGGAATGGCAAGGTCATGCATTGATCCAACTCTTTTTACATCCATTATCTCTATCAGGCATTTATCAAGGTCCAATAACTATGTGCCAGGCACTATGCTAGGTCTTAGAGCCACAAAAATGAAACATCCACCTTCAATTGTTCAATGAGTTTTCTAAAGCTTGCACAGCTTGAAAGTAAGAACCCAGCTTTGCTTTGCCTACTTCTGTGATGGGGGCACTTACAACCTCCTCCCCTTTGCTCCATAGTATATGAAATCTTCTGTAAGTAGTTTCCAGAATGCCACACATGCCCAAGATTTATCCCAAACAAGAGATTAGGAAAGTAAATATGAACACTGTAAGAGGAGGCAGGGAGACCCTTGAAGTCATGTTTCTGTTCCTGTATTTACACAGAGCACTTGGCAAACTGATACAAAGTAGAGCCCACCTTCCTGTTGAATGAACTGAGGGTGAGAGGAGGCGATCGATGCAGAGGTGTGTTCTAGAAACACCCACATTAGCTAATTCCTGCCACTCATCATTCCTTCTCTTGTTGCCTTCCTGACAATCAACTGGCCTTCCAACCTCCGCTTTCTTAATTTCCATTTTCTCTCATAACTGCCTCAATCGTGAATTCTTCTGCCACCTTCTCCAGACTCTCAGACCTTTCTAATTTAGACTTCTCCTTCTAAGATCTCATTGCTATCATCTAGCCGCTTCCTGCATCCCAGTTCTATTGCAAGCAGCCTCTTGGGTTACCAACCTTTCCTTCAAATATATGTCCCACCTACTAGTGAGCAAAAGCAGACTTTCCCTTTATCCCCCAGTGCATGGGGGATATCTCCAATGGTGCCACTTTCTCCATTTTTCCCATCTTACACCCCTTTGCTGAGCTCTGAGCAGAGAGAAAACAGAAAAACCACTACAGCCATCTCCAGATTATGGTCCCATTGCCATCACTGCACAATCGCCTTCTCTGATGGGCGTGGTGATGAAGGTGGATGTGTTAATGGTAATGGTACTGGTGGTGGTGGTGGTGATTATTCCAATGATCATGTAATATTGTTGACTCATCACAGTCAAATAATTAAATCTAGAAGCTTATTTTGCTGCTACTAAATCACATTTCCACAACTTAATGCATGTAAGTTGAGCTTTATCTTATTAGAGTTGAGCCATCATATCGGTGTAATAAAGATCCATTTAGATCCTGATTTTTCACTGTTTGTTTGCCATTCTTCCAAGCTCTGGCCCATCTGCAGATTGATAAACATGTCTTCTATATTTTTATCCAAGATTCTGATTAAATAGGAACCAAACAGGGTTAAGGTTAAAGGCCAGTGAAAAGACAATGAAGAGTTTTTGGTTCCAATTGTTCAAATCATCAATTTTAATGTACCATGCCCACCCTAAAAAAAGAATAGTCTAATATGACTTCTTCAATGATAGTTCATGACCACCAGAGTTCCTTCATATCTAAGCTCTCCCCACTATTCTGTCAATAATTAATCCAAAAATCTTACTTAGAATCAATTAAATTTCCTCTAACGTGTAGTGATAAGAATTCTTCCTCATCTTCACTTTGAGAATCAGAATTATGTTTGCCCATTTCTAGTCTTTCAATATCTCTCTTCCACTCCTCAATTCCTTCACTGGAGAAATAATGCATTCCTCCTTGGAACTTTAGGACTTATGAAAACCTTTTGAAATATATCTTATCCTGCCTATATTAGAGTTATTTGTATAGAAACTTTATTCCCTCTGCCCTTCACCTCCAAGAGACTCAACTTGATTATAAACTCCTTGGCAGCAAGGGATGTTGCTTGTTTTTCTTGCTATCCCCGGCTGTGCCTTGCACTGTATACTTGAAGGTTTGAATTGAACAGAATTGCACAAAGGAAGAAAATTAGTTTGATCTATGCAGTATCAAAATCAGTTTTTGGTCAAATTGAATTCTTTTCATCTATCATAATATCTAATTTGTGCACTGTTGAATCAGTCTTGCAGTTAATCTGATATAATCATTAAGACAACTGAAGACAATAAATTCATTTTCTTCATCTGGTGATTTTTAATCATATAGTCACAGCAAGTCACACAGAAAAATAAAGTAGCAGATTAAACATCAAACTAATAGCAGAATGATGAATGGAATTATCCCTAGACCCAAAGGCTATGAAAAATAATCTACAGTTTCTGCCAAGTTCATTCATCCGGTTTCGATCCAGCACTCCTTTTTAAATGATAATAACAGTCACCAATTGCTGAGAGCTTCCTATGAGCTAAGCACTTTGAAAGATGGTTTGACATGGTAGCTAGGAATGAGAAGTGGCTTGTGTTCTGGCTTCACCACTCACTCCTTGTGTGATCTGAAGCCATTTATTTCCGATCTTTCTAATAATTGTGAGTTACACTATTATTGTTTAAGTGCATTATCTCATTTAATCCTTGCAACAATCCTGTAAGCTACTATTACCTTCTCCTAGTTTACAAATTTGCAAGATGCTGGGTGATAGATGTTGTAAGATTCACAGAAATGGCCGTGACCGATTAAGGCATGCTTCTGTTCTCAAGGACTTTATAATCAAGTAAAGAGGATTGGATTTTAAATAATTAACTATGATCAAAAGCACATAAAATATTTACCAAAGTTATGTGCATGTGAAATGCATGAGAGCAAAGAGGAGTGATATAAAAAGGAAGATTTTAGTGAAAACTGGAAGGATGAAAAGGATTTCCAAAATTATAGCAGAGGTTAAAGGAGGGAGGGAGAGAGCCACATAAGCAAAAAGTGGAGTACAAAAGAGCATGGGGGTGCAATACTCTCCACAGAGTGCTCCTCAATTTCCTGGGCTATAAAAAATATTTTAGTGTGTCTCAGCTAGAATTGTTTTTACATGCAATATGTGAGACAGAAAATATCAGAGCACATTGCACGTAGAAACTGTAAGATTTATCTTGTGAAACTTTCAGTGATTATTATGAGTCTTGGGTTACAATATGTAGTGCATTTCTTATTGGGTATTGTGGATCAAAACGTTTGAAAGGCACCCACCTAGAGAGGATGGAATTGAAGTCCTGCAGAGAGATGTAGTGTGGATATGAGGGTGGCATTCTAGGAACTCATGAGCAGCTGTGGAATGATAAATTCATTTTGGAAATGAGAGATGGAAAAGGGGAGACAAATTAGGAGGAGCCCCAATAGTCTATGCCAGCACTTCCCAACCTGATGTTAAGTAAACTTATTTAGAGGGTTGCTGGGAGACATAGGGGGAGAAAAGTAGAGGTCGATTTACTGGAATACCAAAACAGCTTAGGCTTCAGGTCCCCTTATCCTGCATGGGTTCCTTCTAAGTTTCTGTTCTGAGTTTTGTGTTCATAATTTGTATGCTTTTCTTAAAGAGACTTCCTCCTGATTAGATAAGCTCCAGACAACCTACATCTGCCCCAGCCTGTATATAAATTTAAACAGGTGTCTTTTTTTTTTTTTTTACAAGATGTGTCTTCTCAGACACTTGATGATACTAATGTGCATTTTGAATCCTCCTGAGATAATTTAAACCAGGTCCTCTTTTCTCAAGCCACCACACCTGCCCCTGGACCCTCTCCCTCTACCTGTACTCACACATCCTACTTCATGGGCAAAATGGAAGCCTTAGGTACAACCGCAATCATCTTCTCACCAACAAACCTGCCATATGTTGTCCAAATTTATGCTACAGAGCAAGTTGAGCGGAAATGATGACGTGTTCTTTTTTGTCATCGCCCTCATTTTTCTCTGGCATTCCCATTTCTGTTGTGGGGGTGGGGGTGGGGTGGAAATGTAAACAAGTTTATTCAATTAATTCCGTTTCCATTTAAAAGCACCTTTTAGTTAAATATTCTCTTTGGGGTAAATGCGCAATCTTTGAGGCTGAGTTCTGTTTGCCCACTGTCTTGTTCTTCTCTCTAGGTAGCGTTTGGACACAAGGGAAGCAGAAGTGCATTTCTAGCAGTGCAGGGAGAACCCTCCAAACCCCCTGCGGCCTTTGAGCCTTCACAGATCCCTGCTTGGGGATGGCTGATGGTAGTCTGCTCCTGCTGTCCTGGGGCACCCGCAGATGATGCCCTGGTGTATCTTGCCATGTTACAGGCTCCTCATCCCAATCTCGGATTTATTTTGATCCACAGTTCCTCTCAGCACCTCTATTCGCCCCCCTATTCCTTCCAGGGAGCTGGAAACTCAGCTACTTTCTGGCCGCAGAGGGAGTGGGTCTGCGTTGGAGAGGTGCTATGAGGACATGATGGCATTCCAAATGTAGGGCTTATTTAAGAGGATTTCAGCCACCCCAGGTTATCCCCAAAGGAAGTAAGCTCCAGCCCTGAAGATTCTGTTTCCTGCAAATGTGTCTGCTACTTTCCAACGTAATATACTCTCAGATTAGACCCAAAGAGGATTTGAGTGGCTGATCTCTTCTTCCTTTTAAACTACCTCTCGTCTCTGCCCTCTTCTTCCAGCAAAGAAGTGCTTTATACTTCCCTTACTTGCCTGGTAAGAACTCCCCTCACTTCATTTCCTCCCCCTTCATTCTTTGTACTTAGTTCTAGACAGCGTCTCCACTTCTTCCCTGGGGCAATATGCTTTGTGATTCAGTCTTATACTAGAAGGTCAGCAAGGGGAGAAACACACTAATGAGAGAAAAGAAAAACACAGAGCAGGAAATGTTTTTAGAATGTCCGATTCCTTCCTCTATACATTTATATCTCTTTTCATCCATTGCATCTTTCTTTCCCTTTACCACTTGTTTAGTCATATCAAAGGCCAACCCTCCACTTGCCCTTGTGATAGCAGCTCTCATCACCCTCCAGATTTCTCCATCCAAGTTATCCCCTCTGCCTGTTCAGTCCCTTCCTCTGGGATCACTGTCCTCAACATACAAACATATTCCAATATCGCTCATCTTAAAATGACCTGTTCTTTTTTCTTTCTTTTTTTTTTTTTTTGACAAAAGCTGGCATTTTATTTTTACTTGAGTGTTTTGTCTTTATTGGTGTGTTTCATATTCAAGATTAAAAATGCCATACAATGCTACAGATATACAGTGAAAGGCAGCAATCGTTTGGCCCGCTTGTCAAAACCCTTGGTCCCTGCTCCTAAGAGAGAGCCACTTGCTATTTCTTTTCTTTTCTTTTTTTTTCTTAAGCGATTTTATTCACACACTATATAATCCATCCTAAGTGTACTATCAGTGGCTCCTGGTATAATCACACAGTTAAACATTCACCACCATAATAGATAGGAGAACATTCCCATTTCTTCTAGGAAAAATAAAAAGGATCCCATTACCATCCTTTATATCCCCCTATTAGTGACAGTTAGCTCTGGTATAGTGCCTTTGTTACAATTAATGAAAGGATTTTAAATGCTATTGTTAACCGTAGACCTTAGTTTGCATTAATTGTATTTTCCTATATACCACCCCATTATTAACACCTTGTGATTGTGGCATACATTTGTTCTAGTTCATGTAAAACCTTCCCATATTTGTACAATTAACCACCATCATCATCCACTCTAAGTTTCACTAAGTTATAGAGTCCCAGTCTCTATCCTCTAGCTTTCCTTCTGGTGACATACATGACCTTAATCTTTCTCTTTCAGCCACACTCACTCAGCTTTGTTAATTACATGTAAAATATTTGCATCACCATCACACAATAACCAGCCTTATGAAACATTCTGTACTCCTAGCATAGATTGCCTAATCTCTGCCCTCTTTCTGTTTCTTGATAACCTATGCTTTCAAATTTAATTCCCAGAATTTACTCATTATAGTGAGACCATACGGTATGTGTCCCCCTGCCTCTGGTCCACTTCACTCAACATAACGTACCCAAGGCTCACTGAATGCATGCATCGTGACTTCATTCCTGCAGCTGCACAATATTCCATCGTATGTACACCCCACAGTTCGCCCTTTCACTCATCAGAAAATTACATGTTCTTGAACCCAAAATGCTCCCTCACCTGTGACATCATCACTCCTATCATTCAGAGCCAAAACTCTCAATAGAGCTGCCTCACACCATATTTCCATTTCCTTGTCTCTCCTTTGCTATTTAATCCAGTACAATTTGGCTTCTTCCCTAGACTCAGCATGGAATTTTGTTTATTTATTTATTTTTTGCACAGGCAGGCACTGGAATCCCGGTCTCCGGCATGGCAGGCGAGAACTCTGCCTGCTGAGCCACCGTGGCCCAACCTCTGCATGGAATTTTCATCAGTCAAGGTCACCAATGACTTCCTCATTACCAAATCCAATGGACATTTGGATTTTGTGTTTATCTTCTCAACAGTATTTGATATAACTAATTACTCTTGCCCTCTTGAAACCTGCTTCTCTCTTGATTCTAGGTAGAACTCATGTTTTTCTGGTTTTCCTCCGACCTAACTGGTCTCTTCTTTTCAAGTTCTTTTATGACATCCCTCTCTTCTTCCTGGCATCTGATAGTTAAGGTGCTAATGGGTCAATCCTGGATGTTTTCCCTCTCTCTACTCTTCACCTCCGTCCATGATTCTCACATTCATATTGCCGGACCAGACTTCATCTTGGAGTTCTTCACTCCACAGCCATGTGTCAAGCCTCTTCTCTTGAATGTCGAACATATATCTCAAGCTTGATATGATGGAAAAAGAATGATCGTGTCTTCTTAACACACTGCACTCCACCGCCCCATAGAAGCCTTCTTTAGTTTTTACCTTTCCCTCACCTCCCACATGTAATTTCACAGAAAGTTCTTTCAAAACTCCAGATAACTTCTTTTTCTATCCTCTGCCAGCCCCTTCAATCAGGTCACCATTATTGCTCACCTGACCTAACTAACCAGTTTCCCTGCATCAGTGCCTGCCCTCTCCATTCCATACTCCATATAATAACAAGGGAGATGGATACTATAGAATGTGGCTCTTCCTCTTTCTCTTCCTTTTCTTTTCTTCTCTTCCTGAACAATTCAGTCCATACCATTTGGTGGTGCCAAACACAGTAGGCATTTGTGGGATGGAGAATTGGCCACGATGATCCAGAGTGGGGGATCAAAGCCCAAGCAGGGATGAGGAGGGCATCCATGTGGGGAGGTGTGGAGGTGCATGTTGCTTAAGCCTGGATAGGGTTGGAAGGACAGAAGGACATCCACACGGGAGTGAGGACAGACACAGCCCAATTAGCAAAACTTAAATAGGATCCTCACATAATTAAGCTATTCTCATCTTCAGAGCTCACCTGAAATGTTAGCTTAATAGTTCCCTACCTCTTCATCTGATTTTTGCCCCTAGTACCTTGTTTATTGTCTTCATATACATATCAGCATTTGTAATTAATGTAATTGTGTGTATACTTGTTTTTATCCATCTCTGCCTTTGATAAGGATAAGCCTTATCCTTTTCTTCTACACCATTATATTCCCAGTACCTAACACATAGCAAATATTCTTTAAATATTTGTTGAATGAAATATTTAATATAATGCTTGATCACCTGGGTAGAATTTTAAATAGCAGAATTCCGTTTCTCCTAACTCCCCAAGAGACATTTTAAAACTATTCAGAGTTCAATTTTATTTAGATAGGTGATTACACATAATCATAATAGATTGTTTATCTTGCAATATCAAAATTGACTGTGTTTATTAGACAGAATAACTAAGTCTGACAGATACATGCCCCTCTTTCTCACAACAATTTAGGGCCATTGGAGAGGAAAACACTAACAGAGAGAGAGAGAGAGAGCCTGAACCTCCCAGCTTGGTTCTGACAGAGCACATCAGTTCCAGGTCATGTTTCCACAGTACGTGTCAGGGGATAAGCATGAGCCATCAATATGTAGAACAGAGAAGCTCCTTTGACAGATCTCACATCTGCATTCAGTCCATTACAACAGGAGAACTTGTCGTTCTCCTTGAATGAGCTGCCCCTCCCTATGCTTGGTCTCCCAGCTGCAGAAATGTATTCATGATGAGAAAATCCTCACTGATGAGCTCTGGAAGGGGCCATGTCCATGCCTGGCATATCTACTTACAGGAATAAACTTGCTATATTCAAGTTGTGTAAAGGTAAAGAGGGGCAAACAGGCAGAAACACAGTACATCTCCCAGGAGAGCCCATATGTCTTTTCACATTCCTACCATGCAAGGGTGGTTGGTTCCAACCTAAAATCACAAAAAAGTGAGCTTCAGAATTACTTCCTTTTTAAAAAATATTTTTATTGACAAATCTTCACACATATACAGTCCATACATGGTGTACAATCAATGGCTCACAATAGCATCACATAGTTGTGTATTCATCACCATGATCATTTTTAGAACATTTGCATCACTCCATAAAAAGAAATAAAAAGTAAAAAGAACAAATGCATACATCCCATACACTTTACCCCTCCCTCTCATTGACGACTAGTATTTCAATCTAAATTTATTTTACCCCTTATTCCCCCATTATTTATTTATTATCCAGATTTTTTTACTCATCTGTCCATACCCTGATTAAAAGAGCATCAGACACAAGGTTTTCACAATCACACAGTCACACTGTAAAAGCCATATACAATTGCCTTCAAGAATCAAGGCTATTGGAATATAGCTCAACAGTTTCAGGCACTTCACTCCAGCCAGTCCAATACACCATAAACTAAAAAGGGATATCTTTAGAATACATATGAATAACCCTCAGGTACCCTCTCGACTCTGTTTGAAATCTCTTAGCCACTGAAACTTTATTTTGTCTCATTTCTCTCATCCCCCTTTTGGCCAAGAAGGCTTTCTCAGGCCCTTGATGCCAGGTCCCGGCTCATCTAGGGTTTCTGTCCCACGTTGCCAGGGATATTTACACCCCTGGGAGTCATGTCCCAGGTAGGAGGGAGGGCTGTGAGTACACTTGCAAGTTGGCTTAGAGAGAGCGGTCACATCTGAGCAACAAAACAGGTTCTCTGGGGATGATTCTTAAGCTTAATTATAAGTAGGCTTATCCTATCCTTTGCAGGAGTAAGTTTCATAGGGGCGAACCCCAAGATTGAGGGCTCAGCCTATTGATTAGGTTGTCCTCACTGCTTGCGAGGATATCAGGAATTCTCCAAATGAAGAAGTTTAATATTTCTTCTTTTCTCCCCAGTCCCCCAAGGGAACTTTGCAAACACTTCTTTATTCACTGCCAAAATTGCTCTGGGATATATCAGGCATCACACTAACCTAGACAAACCAACAAGATCTCATGCCCTATTCAAGATTTCATGTACTATGGTGTTCACCTAAACAGACCATACAAGTTAAATTGGATAATGCACTACCCAAAATATTAATTTTGCACCAACTAAACATCTCTCCCTTTGGTCTTACGTAGAAATTGAAGTTTTAAAATATGGACGATATCATCCTTTACCCTGTATTCTGATCTACTTTAGTCCTATCCAGGTCAGTTTCATTCTTATCTCTTGTCAAAGTCTGATACATTTTTTAACTAATTAACTCCCTTTTAATGGAAACCTCACATTTCTGAAAGTAGCACTTTTTAAAAATGGGTAAATAAAAAATTTTTAATGAGAAGTATAATACTTTGTTTCATTTCCTTTGGATTCTAGCATCCAGATCTGAGAGGGTTGGGAAGGAAAGTAAAACACATTCATTGACTGGAGCTACAGAAGCTTCTTCCTACTTTTTTTTTTTTTTTTTTTTTTTTTTTTTTTTTTTTTTTTTTTTTTTTTTTGCAGTGGGCAGGCACTGGGAATTGAACACAGTTCTCCAGCATGACAGGAGAGAACTCTGCCTGCTGAGCCACTGTGGCCTACCCTCTGCCTACTTCTTTTTATTTTGTTATTTTTTGTAAACATAACAACATACAAACACGAACATTCTTACCATATGATCATTCCATTCTTGGTATATAATCAATAATGCACAATATCACCATATAGTTATAGATTCATCACCATGATCATTTCTTAGAACATTTCTCTGCCTGCTTCTTAAAATAAATTTTTATTAGAACACAGTGACAGATATTGAAAGGCCTGCAGAGCCAAAAATATTTACTATCTGACCCTTTTGAGAAAAAGCATGCTGACTCCTGATATAGGAGATAAAGGCAAAATTGCAGGAAGAAAGGACTTGAAGAGATGACAAGAGATGGGACCCAGAGCACAAGTGGAGGTGATGGACTTAAATAGGAGCAAGGCATTGCTCTTTATTCCTTACATGAAGTCAGAGTATATGAACAAGTACGTTAGTAAATCTGGTGGTGAGATATCAGATTGTTCGCTACTGATGATTTCTATTTTCTTGGTGAAATAAGTCATTTCTTGAGCATGTGGAGAGTAGAATGTTGGATCTGAAGATGTAAGAAATGCGTTCAATAGGAACAAAGGGAAGGGGGATGAGAAAGGACATATTCAGTCATTTGAGAAAGAATATATCTGGATCAATCTTTCTTCGTTTAAGAATTTGCAAATTAAAAATAAATTAATGGGTGGTGCAACGGTGGCTCAGTGGCAAGAATTCTCGCTTGCTGAACTGGAGACCCAGGTTCAATTCTGAGAGCTTGCCCATGACAAAATAAATAAACGAATAAGTAAATTAGCATGGAATCATCAAACAATCACTGAAGATCAAGAAAAAGAGAATATCCTCACCCAAGAATTCAAGAATAGAATAACTAAAACCAATTTACTGTAATAAATATTAATGTCTAGCAAGACTTAAAATGTGCATTCCCAATGACCCAGCAATTGCATTTTCAGGCAATACTCTAGTGAAACGTGCAAACTTAGATAAAACCGATACGAGGAGGATTTCACCACAGTCTTCCTAGTAATAACAAATAATTGAAAGCATCAATATGTTCATGGCTGTGGCATAGTCAAATTCAATCTTGTATAGTCATATGATAGAATTCATCAATATAAAAGTAGATCTTTAAAAATAGACCTTGAAAACATAATGCTGAGAAAACATTCAAGTTGCAGAATCTTATGTATGGCAAATAATGTACATAAAATTTACATAGACAGCTGGTGGGCAGCAGTGGCTCAGTGACAGAGTTCTCATCTGCTGTTCCAGAGACCCGGGTTCGATTCCCGACGCCTGCCCAAGTCAAAAAAAAAAAAAAGAAAATTTACGTACACAAAACTAATCTATGTTGTTTAGGAAGATGTCTTCACTAAACATGCAAAAACAAGGACTAGGATCACAAAAATTCATGACAGCAGTTAACTCTGGAGAGAGAAGAATGAAGAAAACTGTGACCAGAGAAAGGATAATAGGGACCTTTGAGTTTATTCGTAATATTTTATTTCTTAAAGATTAAATAAAATGTGACACAATACTAATATTTGCTAATTCTGGACAGTAGCTACATGGGTATTTGCCATATTATACTGTTATAAAAACATTTTAATGTTTATTTTTTCAAAATAAAAAAATAAATCAATATAGCAGTTTATAAATACTTCACAGAAACTAAGACTGGATTTCCTCTCCTCCCCCACCTGGCTGGCCCCACCTTACCCCTCAGGTCTCTGTTTACACATCATTTTCTCTGGGAAGTCTTCCCTATCTTGGAAGGCTGAGTTCCACTTCCCTTTCTTTATACTTGAAGAGCTCTCTCTGGTTAGCTCAGCCTCACAGCAGTTCACACTAGTATAATTTCTAGTTGACAAGTTTGTCTCTCCTGTGAGATTGCTAGCTCCTTAGGGAGGGGCTGTGAGGAAACCAAGCTTAGAGCTCCCACCTGGCACAGGGCCCAACCCTCAGCACATGCTTCCTGCAT
This sequence comes from Myrmecophaga tridactyla, assembly GCA_004026745.1. Taxonomy (NCBI): domain Eukaryota; kingdom Metazoa; phylum Chordata; class Mammalia; order Pilosa; family Myrmecophagidae; genus Myrmecophaga; species Myrmecophaga tridactyla. The sequence goes on along the minus strand of PVIY010009826.1, from coordinate 58,235 downwards.
TTTTGCTGAATTTTGCAGATTCTTGCCCCAGGCAGGGTACTGCAGTGAGGATCTGCTGGCAGGGAGCGGAATGATGGGACCAGACACCTGAAGATGCAGGTGGGAAATGCTCAGGACAGACCATGTGAAAACCTTTTGCCTGGGGCTGGCCTTGCACATCAGAGTCATTAATGTCTGATACTGATTTTCATGAGAAAAAAAAAATAGACTCAATCTCAATTTTAAAAAAGTAATTGATCTTCAGGTTTGCCTTTCCTCCTTGTTTATCCAAACACCCAATCAGGGAGAGTTGGCTCAGAAATTGTCCAAAACTGGATTGTTCTTTTATGCCTCTACTCAAAAATCCCTCATTTGACAGTTTTTTCCACATATAGAAAGCCAAGTGTCAGCTCTGCAGAAAACATCCTAAAGACATTTTCCTGTTTTTTGCTATCCTGTCCAATTTTGAAAAATGTAGCACCTACATTTATTACCTATTGTAAGTAATGAAGAACAGATAGGCAGGGGGTGATGGCTGTTGCAAAGAATGAAAACCCTAGCCCAGCCCCAGGTTTTAAAATCATAATTAAATGTCAGTGCACATTGGCTTGAAAGCTACTGGTCAGAACATGTCAAAAGGCATGAATCCTTCTGTGTGGGGTGACAAAAAGTTTTGGTAATTGAAGGTGCTGATGGTAGCATAACATTTTGGATATGAGTAATACCACACTTTAAAAATGGTTAAAGGGTGCACAGATGGTTCAGTGGTGGAATTCTCGCCTTTCATGCGGGAGGCCAGGGTTCCATTCCTGGTCCGTGCACTTCCCAAAAAGAAAAAAAAAATCAACAAATGGTGCTGCAATAATGGACCACTCACATGGGAAAAGAATGAAACATGACCCCTACCATACAGCATACCAAAAAAAAAATTGGTTAAAATAGGTAGTTTTGTGTTGTATATATGTTACCACAAAAATTTTGTTAAAAGGGCATGGTCCCCACTCTGATCTTGGAAAAGTACAACGTTTCTGGGACTTAGACCTACAGCTGAGTATAGGACCCTGTGGTAGATTGTATTACTGTGCTCTTGCCAATTAGAGACTTATTTGTACTCTCCGCTCCCATCGTGTGCCACGAAGAGCCTCACTGTTGGAGGCATAACCTTTCCTGCCATATTGACAGCAGCTGGGCCACCCACTCAGCCTTAGCCAATGAAATGTGAGAAGATAAAGTGTGCCAGTTCCTAGCAGAAAACTTTAAGGGACATTGAGGCTTTCCTGTAGCTCTCTTGCACTCTTTTCTCTCTACCTAGATGATGGCATAATCCAGAGAGAGGCTCCTTTTAGCCTGGATTCCAGAATGAAAAAGACCATGGAGCTGACTTGCAGCTCACAAGCAGTGCAAGTAAGGAAAAAGAAAGCCTTTGTCTTTGTAGCCACTGAGATTATAGGGTTATGGGTTACTATGGTATAACCTAGTAAAAGATCCCAGATAGTGAGTTAAAAAATAATAATAAATTTAAAATATGCCCCCCACAGTAGGCCCTGGGCTGCTGCTTAGCCTCTTGTCTGCCACCAGCAGCACATGCTCTGTAGAAGGTGAGAGGGAACTTTGGCCCACATTGTCCTCTTTCTCCTGCCAGGCTAGTTGTACCAGAAATTCTCTACAATTACTGACAAGAAGCCTTTTTGTAATTTTTAAAAATTCATCTCAATGATCCCCAAATTTCTGAGTGCAAGACAAACTCCAGTGTTTCACTGAGCTTTTGAGGGAAAACAAATTCCTCTCCTGGTTGCAAGTGACCTTTATTTTTTAAGCAGAGCAGATCATTTCCTATCTTTTCTATATTACGTTTGAAGTACTAGAGTTTCCCAAATTACAATTATTTTTTTTCTATTGATTTTTACATTAGTGGCTGTCAGCAGCTTCCTAGGAAGACAGACGTCCTTTCACCAAATATTTCTTGAAGATGGGTGTCACCCAGCAGCTGCCCGTGGGCATTCTGTTGCCCAGAAGCAAGACAAGAGTTTTGTCATTTCAGAGAAAAGAAAGCAAAGTTCCATGGAAACATGGTGCTTGGTAGAGGTGCTGCTCTTAGAGGAAACAGGAACTGAGCAGGGAAGGTGATAAGCATTTTCAGTAAACACTGGAAATTTAGAACGAGCTGGATCTTGTATCAATTTAATTTTAGTGCAGTCAATACATCCTTTCATTCAGCACACTTTAGAACAATGCTGCATATCAAAATAATTCTTTTTTATTAATTAAATTTAAAAAAATAACAACAAACACAAACATTCTTACCATATGATCATTCCATTCTACATATATAATCAGTAATTCACAATATCATCACATAGTTGTATATTCATCATCATGATCATTTCTTAGAACATTTGTATCAATTCAGAAAAAGAAATAAAAAGAAAGCAAAAAAATTCATACGTACCATACCCCTTACCCCTCCCTTTCATTGATCACTAGCATTTCAATCTACTGAATTTATTTTAACATTTATTCCCCCTATTATTTATTTTTAATCCGTATGTTTTACTCATCTATCAAAAAGGTAGATAAAAGAAGCATCAGACACAAGGTTTTCACAATCACACAGTCACATTGCAAAAGCTATATCATTATACAATCATCTTCAAGAAACATGGCTACTGGAACACAGCTCTACATCTGCAGGCTGTTCCCTCCAGTCTCTCCATTGCACCTTAACTAAAAAGGTGATATCTATTTAATGTGTAAGAATAACCTCCAGGATAACCTCTCGACTCTGTTTGGAATCTCTCAGCCATTGACATATTATTTTGTCTCATTTCACTCTCCCCCCTTTTGGTCGAGAAGGTTTTCTCAATCCCTTGATGCTGGGTCCCAGCTCATTCTAGGATTTCTGTCCCACATTGCCAGGAAGGTTCACACCCTGGGAGTCATGTCCCATAGAGAGGGGGGAGGGCAGTGAGTTTGCTTATCGTATTGGCTGAGAGAGAGAGGCTACATCTGAGCAAAAAAAAGTTCTCTTAGGGGTGACTCTTAGGCCTAATTTTAAGTAGGCTTAGGCTATCCTTTGCGGGGTTAAGTTTCATGTGAACAAACCCCAAGATTGGGGGCTCAGCCTATTGCTTTGGTTGTCCCCACTGCTTGTGAAAATATCAAGAATTTTCCACTTGGGGAAGTTGAATTTTTCCCCCTTTCTCATCATTCCCCGAAGGGGACTTTGCAAATGCTTTTTTTATTCAGTGTTCAAATCACTCTGGGATTTATCGGGGCATCACTCTGGACAAACCTACAAAATCTCATGTCCTACCCAAGGTTCCATGTACTTATGGTGTCTGATTAAGCTGTCCACATAAGTTATATTAGGAACTGCACTAGTCAAAATATAAATTTTGTACCAAATAAACATTTTTTGCTTTAGTCTCACACATAAATTAAAAATTTTAAATATTAATTACCACCTGTTTTCAACACCTTGCAGTATTGACATCCCTTTGTTCTTCCTCATGCAAAAACATTTTTTAATTTGTACATTTAATTGCTATCATTATACACTCTAGGCATTCCTAGACTATACCATCTCAGTCTTTATCGTATATCTTTCCTTCTGATTTCCTTTGTGCCCCCAGGCCTCCTCCCTCTATCCTTCTCACATTCGGCTTCATTCAGTGTTCTAAAATTATTGAATTAGAGTTAGGTAGTATTGTGCTATCCATATCTGAATTTTTACAATCAGTCCCGTTGCACAATCTGTATCCCTTCAGTTCCAATTACTCAATATCTACCCTAGTTCTATCTCCTGTTTGTCTCTGTTCTTAACTGAAATTCTCATTAATGTTAGTTCATATCAGTGAGACCATACAGTATTTTCCTTTTGTTTCTGGCTAATCTCACTCAGCATAATGTCCTTCAGGTCCATCCATGTTGTTATATACCTCATAACTTATTAGAGAGATTGGTCTGTAGTTTTCTTTTTATTTTGTAGTATATTTGTCTGGCTTTGGTATGAGGGTGATGTTGGCTTCATAGAATGAGTTAGGTAGCTTTCCCTCCTCTTCAATTTTTTTGAAGAGTTTGAGCAGGATTGGTACTAATTGTTTCCTGAATGTTTGGCAGAATTCACATGTGAAGTCATCTGGTCCTGGGCTTTTCTTTTGGGGGGAGCTTCTTAATGACTAATTCAATTTCTTTACTTGTGATTGGTTTGTTGAGGTCATCTATTTTTTCTTCTCGGGTCAATATTGGTTGTTCATGTCTTTCTAGGAAGTTGTCCATTTCATCTACACTGTTGAGTTTATTAGCATAAAGTTGTTCATAGTATCCTCTCATTATTTCATTTATTTCTGTGGGGTCAGTGGTTATGTCTCCTCTTCCATCTCTGATGTTATTTATTTGCATCCTCTCCCTTCTTTTTGTCAACCTCACTAAGGGTCCATCATTCTCATTGATTTTCTTAAAGAACCAACTTCTGGTTTTGTTGATTTTCTCAATTGTTTTCATGTTCTCAATTTCATTTGTTTCTGCTCTAATCTTCATTATTTCTTTGCTTTTTCTTGCTTTGAGGTTAGTTTGCTGTTCTTTCTCTAGTTCTTCCAAGTGGACAGTTAATTCCTTGATTTTTGCTCTTTGTTCTTTTTTGGCATAGGATTTAAGGCAATAAATTTCCCTCCTAGCACTGACTTTGCTGCATCCCATAAATTTTGATATGTTGTGTTTTCATTTTCATTTGCCTCAAGATACTTACTGATTTATCTTGTCATTTCTTCCTTGACCCACTGGTTGTTTAAGAGTGTGTTGATGAACCTCTATATGTTTGTGAATTTTATGGCACTCTGGTATTATTGATTTCCAACTTCATTCCTTTATGATTTGAGAAACTGTTTTGTATGATTTCAGTCTTTTTAACTTTATTGAGACTTCCTTTGTGACCCAGCATATGGTCTATCCTAGAGAATGATCCATGAGCACTTGAGAAAAAGGTATATCCTGCTGTTGTGGGGTGTAATGTTCTATAAATGTCTGTTAAGTCTAGCTCATTTACTGTATTATTCAAATTCTCTGTTTCTTTATTGATCTTCTATCTAGATGTTCTGTCCTTTGATGAGACCGGGAAATTGAAGTCTCTAACTATTATGGTAGATGTGTCTACTTCTCTTTTCAGTGTTTGCCTCATGTATTTTGGAGCACTCTGGCTCGGTGCATAAATATTTATGATTGTTATGTATTCTTGTTGAATTGTTCCTTTTATTAATACATAATGTCCTTCTTTGTCTCTTTTAATTGTTTCAGATTTGAAGTCTGATTTGTTGGGTATTAGTATAGCTACTCCTGCTCTTTTCTGATTGTTGTTTGCATGAAATATCTTTTCCCAACCTTTCACTTTCAACCTATGTTTATCCTTGGGTCTAAGATGTATCTCCTGTAGACAGCATATAGATGGGTCCTGTTTTTTAATCCATTCTGCCAGTCTACATCTTTTGATTGGGGAGTTTAATCCATTAACATTTAGTGTTATTACTGTTAAGGGCAGTACTTTCTTCTACCATTTTTCCTTTTGGATTATATATGTTACATCTAATTTTTCTTCTTTTTACCTTTACTGGTAGTCTTCATTTCTGCACTGTTCTCCACACTTCTCTCTCCTGTTTCTTCCTCTCTGTCTCTAGTGCTCCCTTTAGTATTTCCTGCAGAGCCAGTCTCTTGGTCACAAATTCTCTCAGTGATTTTTTTGTCTGAAAGTGTCTTAATTTCTCCCTCATTTTTGAAGGACAATTTTGCTGGATATAGAATTCCTGGTTGGCAGTTAATCTCTTTTAGTAATTTAAATATATCATCCCACTGTCTTCTCGCCTTCATGGTTTCTGCTGAGAAATCTATGCATAGTCTTATTGGGCTTCCCGTGTATGTGATGGATTGCTTTTCTCTCGCTGCTTTCAAGATTCTCTCTTTGTTTGACACCTGACATTCTGATTAGTAAGTGTCTTGGAGTATGTCTATTTGGATCTATTCTGTTTGGGGTATGCTGCACTTCTTAGATCTGTAATTTTAAGTCTTTCACAAGAGTTGGGAAATTTTCAGTGATAAATTTCTCCATTAGTTTTTCTCCTCCTTTTCCCTTCTCTTCTCCTTCTGGGACACCCACAACATGTATATTTGCATGCTTCATGTTGTCATTTAATTCCCTGAGTTTCTGCTCATATTTTTCCATTCTTTTCCCTATATTTTCTTTTGCTTGTCAGATTTCAGATGTTCTTCCCTCCAGTTCACTAATCCTATCTTCTGCCTCTTGAAATCTGACATTGTAGGTTTCCATTGTTTTTTTCATCTCTTCTACTATGCCTTTCATTCCCATAAGTTCTGTGATTTGTTTTTTCAGACTTTTGATTTCTTCTTTTGGTTCATTTCTTGCCTTCTTTATATCCTCTCTCAATTCATTGATTTGATTTTTGATGAGGTTTTCCATGTCTGTTCAAGCATTCTGAATTAGTTGTTTCAACTCCTGTATCTCATTTGAATTGTTGGTTTGCTCCTTTGACTGGGCCATAGCTCCAATTTTCCTAGTATGATTTATATATCTTCAACTAGTATGAGTTGTCATTTTTTGCTGGCATCTAGGCATTTACTTACCTTAATTTGTTTATTCTGGAGATTGTTTTCATTTTTTTTACCTAGGGTTTTCTTGCTGGATGAATTTGTTGTCTGTCTGTTCTTTGACATTCAGTTCAGCTTTTACTGGACCTCTAGCTTAGGTTTTGTTTAACAGAGGAGAATTTTTCAGTTCTTCTTTTCTTGTTTCTTGCCCTGCCTGTATGGTGCCTTTTTTCCCCTCTTAGGAAGGTCTGCTTAGGTATTATTCAGACCCCAGGCAGATTTTCCCAGACCAAACTGGCCAGGAAAGAGTCACCTGTGTCAGTTTTCCCTGAGGGTGAGACGCAGCTGGTTGAAAGACTTTCCTATGAAGCCTCTGGACTCGTTTATTTCTATCCTGCCCAGTATGTGGCGCTTGTCTGCCTGCAGGTCCCACCAGCATAAGGTGATGTGGTACCTTTAACTTCAGCAGACTCTCCCTGCTGGAGGCGTGGTTGAGACATAGGAGAGGTTGTAGGCTGGCTTTAATCACTTCGTTTTCCAGACCCTGGGGTCTGAATTCCTTGAGGGTGGGATTCCACCTGAGCTGGGCCCCACCCCTCTCCGGGGGAAGGCACAGGCTCCAGAGAAACTCTCAAACAAGCTTAATTCTGCCTATGCATGGGGCAGTTGGAGCCTGAGAAGCCCTGCATCTGTATCCAAAGAGCAGTCAAGCCATAGAAACACAGACACAAAAAAGAAAAGAAAAAAAATCCTTTTCAGAGCAGGACCCCCATTCCTTGGGTTTGCCAATGAAGAGCTTAAGTTGGTACATTGCTCTGTGTATCTCCAGGTCCTATGTGCCTCCTCCTTTCCTTCAGACCCAGGCCCTTTCAAGTATTTTGTGCTGTCTGATCCAGAAACCTCTGTTTTCTTTTTTTTTTTTTTTTTTTTCCATCAGCCCTGCCCCTCTGCACAGGGGTGGGGGGGAGGTGACCAGCAACCTTAGCTTTTACTCAAGGTTCAGCTGAGCTGGGGACCTATTATTAGGAGTTAGAATTTGTTAATTAATTCCATAATTGGAGCTCAGTTGTGCTCAGCCCCTACTGCTAGTAAAGTCTCTTTCCTATCCCCTCTGGGAAGCAGCCTGTAGAGGAGAGGTACCAGCCCCTGTAGCTTGGGGAACTCACCATTCTGGGTGGGCTCACAGCCAGTCCAGCTTGTCCAGACTGGGGTATGCTGTGTGTCTGGTCACTAATGTGGCCCCAGCAGTTGCTCTGTACTGTTCATTGCTATTTACTAGCTGCTCTGGAGGATGAACTAAATCCCACACCTTGCTAAGCCGCCATCTTGGCCCCACAACTCATAATTTTCTCTTAATACCTAACATGTAAAGCTGTTAAGAATTTGGCCTGTCATTCCTTTTCTGCTATTATCATAGGTACATATTTTAAAACAAAAAACAAAAACACAGAGACACATGACTACAATGATTGCTTTTAACTTTTGGAATATTTGTTATCTACAACATGTTGATAGCATTTTGGCTTCTTTAGAAATTGAGGTTGAGTTGTTCCATCACAGTAAATCATCTGCCTTTGGTACCAACTCTTGCTTTTTGGCTACCTCTCACCCCAATCCTTTGCTTTCTTTTTTTCCCTTTCTTCTTTCCTCTTTTTTCCTCCTGTCCTTGACTCTTTTCTTTGGACATCTGGGATCTTCTTTGCCTGGTTTCCAGTTCCACCTCCACCGCCCACTGGTGCTTCTCTCTTTTCATTCTTTATTTACACAATCTCCTCAAGCTCATGAGGGGTGGTGGTGAGAGTCAGGTTTGGGTCCTACTGCTGCCCCCACCTTACATAGAAAAAGTCACATACCCTCTCAGGTATCAGCATCCTCACCCATGAAATGAACTTAGTATGTTTGGTTTAATTATTTCTAAGCCATTGCAACTTTTTAACATGGATTAAAAGTTTTTTTTCTTCTATAGGTATCAATTGGTCATTTGATCTCACTCTAATTTTCTTGAGCCATTTTTATAATTTCCTTTTTTTTTCTTTTTGTTGCCCTTTAGGCTTTGGGAAATAGATATTTACTTCTTATTCAACCATTATTCTGTTACATTTAAACATATTATCAGTTTTTCCTAAGATGATATTCCTACTTTTGTGATTTAAAAAATTTCCAGAATATAGGGTTGTAGATTTGGGGGCGGGGGGGTGGCAGGGCCAGGTTGGGGAGGGGAGTTTTCTCCTGCCTGAAGATTATAAGTAAGTTAATCCACTTTGCCCAAGAGGACCATCCCAAAGCTATTCTTAACAGAATTTCAGCGTCTATTCTGCAAAAGTTAGGAGGATTGATTTCTATTTGTGCTTGCAGATTTTTGTTCTTCATAAACCAAGTCCTAGGCAACAAAGGGTAGTGGTGTTATATTTACTTCAGAGGAATAAAGGAGAGGAAGTAAAACTGATAATGTCAGAGTCAATATAATTCCTGTTTGACAGAGCTGAAAAATGCTATTCAGGCCTATTGTGTTCCATTTAATTCACCTCCTAACACATGGTGGGTGCCTCAAGCTTTCATAAGGAAGTACGTCTTTCCAGTAGCTAACAGCCTATGTTGAATCTCTCCTAGAAGTCAAAGTGATGTGTTCTATGAGCAGTTTTCCTCCCCAAATGATTCTAGGATGGACAAGGTAATTAACTCCTCTGTGCTGGTTTGAAGCTGTTATGTACCCCAGAAGGGCCATGTTCTCTTAATCCATCCCTCTGGGAGCAGACCTGTTGGGGGGTAGGACCTTTTGATTAGGTTGTTTCCATGGAGATGTTGACCCAGCCCATTCAAGGTAGGTCTTAATCCTACCTTGATGGAGTCCTTTATAAGAGGATAAACACAAATGAAACTCAAAGAACTCAGAGAAGCTAAGACATGAAATCCAGAGAAAAGCCTCTGGAGAAAAGAGAGAGCCATTGAAACCAACCCAGTAAAGAAGGAACAGCAGACATCACGATGTGCCTTTCCATGTAAAAGAGGAACCCCAGATGCCAGCAGCCTTTCCTCTGAGAAGGCGTCTTCCTCTTGATGCCTTAATTTGGACATTTTCATGGCCTTAGAACTGTACATTTGTAACCTAATAAATCCACATTGAAAAAGCCAACCTATTTCTATATATTGCATTCTGCCAATTTTAGCAAACCTCTACTGACCTAATTAAACTTTCTTGTTAATCTCTCCAAGTGACGGAAAGAAAATATTGCAAAGATTCAAGCAATGACAATACTAAGTTTAGGGAGAATATAGGGATATAGACACTCTCATACACTGTTGCTATAAGCATAAATTGGTACAACTTTCTGGAAGTCAAACAATATAGATAAAAAGTTTAAATCCACAAAAACGTTCCATTCTCATTAGTTGTTCTAGTGTACAGTCACTCATTGCAACATTGTTCTGACAAAAAAAATCCAGAAACAACTTTTGGGATAGGTTGAATTTAGAGCAATAGGTAGGGGATAAATAAATTATGGTCCATTCATGCAATGGAGTGCATACAGCCATATAAAGACTGTAATAGATCTATATGTACTGACAACAAAATGTCCGAAATGTACTAATTTTAAAAGGTATATTGCAGAACTTTTTCTGCTCGTGTATATGATCCTATTTGCATAATTATACAAATTTATTCAAAATTGCTTATGTATGCATTAGAAAATATATAAAGGCACCCTCAAGAAATTATTAATAGAAGTTATCTCTGAAGAATGGGAAGAGGTGGGAGTAGAAAGGGAGGAAAATTTTTACTTTTCTAATTAAAAACTTCTCTACTTAAATTCTTCATATTTCAATGCTCATGCATTAAATTGATATTAAAATTTTTCAAAGTAAAAAATGAGACACATAAAAACAAGGAGTAAATGGTGAAGTAAATTATTGTACGACCATAAAATGTAATACTAACCAACCATTAAAAATTATCTCCTACAACTCTATTTGCTGACAGAAAAATATTTGTGATGTATCGCCAAGCTTAAAAAGCAGTTCACAAAATGAAAAGAATAAGCAAGTGAGCAAGAGAGCCCTTGCGGACATTCCTTGTACCCCAAGTGTCAGCACAATGTCTAGCATGCCTGTCACAAAAATACCTTTTATTTGGTGCTCACTATGTGCCTGCACTGTGCTAACAGCTTACAGAATTTAAGGATGAGCCAAATAAAAACCTTATGGAATTGTGGATAACTAGTGGAGCTTGGGTTTAAGCCCAGATTGTGTGGACAAATGAAAAAAATGACCAAATGAATGAATCACGTAAGGATTACAGGTCCCCACCAGACTGAAACAGTACAACAGTGAATATAGGACTCAAAATTCAGGAAGAAATCCTTAACCTAACACTCCACCTGGGCAGGGAAACGTGGACTCTAGACCAGGCAGAGAGTCCTGATTTCTTGATCTCAAGCACGAACTAGGACATAAACACTAGAAGGGTCATTAGTGACCATACAGTTCACTATTTTTTAAACTTATAGATCGTAATCCATTAGTGAGTCATGAAATCAATGTAGTGGATCACAGCCAAGATTTAAAAAAAAATAGTGCACTGGAATGGAATTGAATATATAAAGCACTAAAGCATAATGCATGTTGTGGAGGTCCATATATTTTTGTGAAAAGGTGCCTGCTGAGTTGTACCGCAAAGTATTTCTCAGTGTAGATGCCAATTATAAAAAATTTTAAACCACCAATTCCGTTTCAACTCCTTCATCAGATGAGGGCTTTGCGGTCTAGAGAGATTAGGTGGTTCCTTTAAGATCATTCTATTTCTGGTTGCAGAGCTTGACTCTTGCCTTGTATCTCCCCACTTACATTCTTCATGTTTCAATTTTCCCACGTTTTAATGTTCCCATCTTTCAAATGGGATTAATGTAATTGAGCACACCGTTCTGACAGGGGCAGTAAGTGAATGACATAATCTTAAAGTGTTTTGAAAGAATAAGGAGGTATAAATATGGAAGCTTTACTTCTTAAGACTTAACATGTCATTAAATACAGGATGAGCTGTGGGCTCTGACAGGATCCCCTGCCTTGGTGTCAGGTGAGCAAAACAGATTTTGTGACATTCAAAGCAAGAATTTCATGTTCCTGTATCCTGATGGTGTAAAGAGGATGTTTCCAAATCATAAATCACCCACATGTAAGTAGAGAAGCATTTGGCATAGCGCAGCTGTGCAACATGATAATGAGTACTTGGGGAGAATACAGCAACCTTGTCCTCCAAACACCTGAAAACAATTTGCTTTTAAAACTCCAATTCTTGTTCAAATGGTAAACATCCTCCCAACAGGTGTATTTAATTCATAAGAAAGTGATAACTGTGATCCAATTTCATGCTTTTTCCAGTGCATTCCTCAGTTTTCAGTGAAAAGTAAAAAGCGTTGCTTTTCCCTTGGTCTACTAATTGCACTATTTCATTACACTATTGCAAATATTTTTCTGTCCTCAGGTGCATAAAGAATGTCCGTATCATCTGCTTAAGGTGCCCACATTTCAACCTCCCTGGCTCTCAGCTGTGATCGCTTGTGCTGATTTTTGCTGAGGGGCCTGGAGAGGGCCCGGATATTAGGACGCCTTTCTAGAAATTGGAACGAGGCCCTCACATGCACAGTCAAGCATGGTGGCTATTGCAGGATCTCTACCTGCCCCTGAGATACCTTCACCTAAAACCAGGACAAGCCTGAGAAGCTAACCAGGTAATTTCTAGATTGCTGTCTTTCCAACTTTTGTTTGTTACTTTAACCATTGTGAAGTCTGGGCACCAGCAATGCAAAAGAAATATTCAGAGGGACATCAAGAAATAATGATGCTAAAATGTAATATTCTTTTGCTCTTTCCAACCTGTTTCGTACAAATTACTCATTTTTCTCATTGTTCCTGGTTTGATTTAGATGAGCTTCTCTTTATCCTACCTTGTTCTCATCCCACCGGTTATGGCATAAACTATAAAGTCCATTTCTTAATTCCAGCTCCAATTTTTAATCTTTGCTTATGCACTTGTTCAAAATCTAAAAGCCTCAAATCATCTGTTTTGTTTTGTTTTTTCTCCCTCTTTTCTTTACAAAGACTACAAGTCTGGAGTACATGGATTATGCTGTAGCTCTGGATATATCAGGGATCTGCTTTTGTATCTGATTCTTCTCTGGCAGTTGGGATCTTCCCATGGGATCCAAGCTTTCTGCCTTCTGTTGCCATGAAAAGCATGGTGTATATATATTTAATTGGAAATAGCTTGACAGTCCATCAATCGAGGAAGGGGTGAAGAAATGATATCTCCATAACCTGGGATAGCTATTAATATATTAAAATATGTTATTAAATGAAAAGGGACATCAGAGTGTGTTATATTACCTCATTTTTGCAAAAAAAAAGATCCTTTTATGCCTCTATAAATTGTAAAAAGACACATCAAATTGTTAACATTAGTTCTTTAGTAGGTGGTGCATGGTATATTTTAAACCTCTGCTCGATGTCTCGTCTGAAATAGATTTCCCATTGCACAGAAACCCTGGTGTCAAGAAATTGATGAGTAAAGCAAACATCCGCAGCCCTATCCCCAAACGGTAGAAGACCTGCATCGACCACTAGTTCACTTCTTTTGCAGTAGTCAGTCAACACTAGAAGAGCTGGGTCAAGTTCCCTTCTATTCTTTTAATTCATTTCTTGACTATTTCAAATAAGTCAAGCAGTCTTATGAATTTCAAACCTAAATCAGACTGCACTAATACAGGTTTATTCAACTGAAGTGTAAAAAAAGTGAATAAAACAGTTGCTATGTACCAAATACTGTGCTAGATGCAGAAGGTTCAAGGTGATGTTCCCTCATCTCAAGTTCAGTGGCTGGGAGAGAGTGATACGTATGCAAATGTAACAACGCAACTGTGAGCTCACCATGTGCTAGGTCCGAGGCTAAGAGCTTTCAATTTTCTAATTTTAGTCTCAAATGACTGTGAAGAGACTCGTCCCAGTTCTCTTCACTTTTCAGTGCCTGAGCTGTGATGGGCGCCTAAGCCTGTTGATCCCAAGCTGATGCTCATTCCATTTCACTATTCTTGTTCTTTTCTGTAACATATACTGCATTTTCTGAATTTATAACACTGATTGTATGGGGCAATATTGTTTTCATAACATTTCAGAAAATATGTGCACTCTTTTTTTTTTTTTTAAACCAAGTGTAAATAGCATATATTTACCCATTCACTTGCATTCTGTTTTCTTTTTAGAGTTTGAATCCAAGTCTTCTTCCTTCTTATGAGTCTTCTCAATCACTTAATCTGCAATTCTCAGGTCAACTACATTGGAGTACATTAGAATCATCTGGGGGGATTTGATAAAATACAGATTCCTAGGCCTGACCTCTCAAAAGTTTCTGATTCAGTAGGCCTTGGATGAGATCCTAGGATTTACACTTCAAACAAGTTCCCATGGGATACAGATGCTACTGCTATAGACACAGTACTCTTTAAAACTTTTAAAACCACTTTCCTATACTATTCTACATGTGGATTATCCCCAGTTGTATTAGGACAATGGAACAGGTTACCAACTGCCCTTCCAGCCCAATGCTTTCAATATTAGCTTCATGTCAGCATCTTTTGGAAAGCTATAGAAACTACTGATGCCTGGGGCCCCACTCCCAAATGAATGAATCAGAAAATCTGGAAATGGGAGTCCAACAGGAATTTTATTTTTAAAATCTTCCCCAGATGATTCTACTATCCAGCCAGAACTGAGACTCATTGCTTCAGCCCAGCATTCACTGAACTTTGGGGCCTCACAGAAGGCTCTCCCTGCTGCCCACTGCCCTGCTCTCCTGGGTTATCCAGGGCATTTGCACCTGCTGCCAGCACATGCTTCTTACCGCCCCAGCTGTGGGGTAGAAACTGACAAATGGCAAACAAGCTTTCCCAGACCCCATGAAATAAATTGTTCGCTGAGGTTTGTCCCTTCAAGGCAGTGTGGCAGCAGCAGAATTCTGAGGTCGAAGCCAGGTGTTATAGCTTCAGACATGTTGCCCCCTTATGGTTGTGAATTTGAGTGAGTCACCTTGCTTTCTGGGACTTTGTTTACTTATTGGGAAAAATAAGGGATTGACTCAGAGCTGAGATTCCAGTGGGAGCTAGTGGTGGTGACATGTTGGGCCACCCTGGTGGTTCTGGAGTGACTTCCTCCTGGCATCTGTCCATACTGGGCTTGATGGCCCGTGTACAAGCTCTTAAGAATCTGTGTTTTGAGCATGAGTTATGAGTCTAACACTGTAAAAACCAATCAGATTTCTCATCCTGGCGTTCTGGACACCAACCCCTGTCTCCTCCTCTCTCTGTACCAGTCTCATGGGAGACGTAGTATAAGTCTATAATAAATGTGTTAATGTTTGGTGTATGTGCCTGTCTCTGAAGCAGGGACCCTGTCATTACCCCTGTGCCTACCACAGGGCTTGGCCCATGAGGCAAGAGAGAGACAAACACAGAGACATAGACAGAAATGAGGAAGAGAGAAGGATGGGGGAGGAGAGAGAACATGATGAAAGAAGAAGAGTGAGAAACTTCCTAATGTTTTAGTATTTAAAGGGGGCATTAAAACTTCCCTTTGCTCTTAGCACAATGTTCCCACCTGTTCAAGCACCTTATTAGGTGAGAAGCAGTGGTCCCAGTCAGAGGATGTACATTTTGCAGGATGCATCTTCTTCCAGGGAAATATGCAGCCCACACCTTTGGGATTTGAGCAGACATGCTGAGACAGCAGTCCCCTGTAGAAAGTTCCCTTATCCCGGGACAGGCATGAGACTTGCCCCTAAAAGCCTGAACAAAGACAGGCTCTCGGCATCCCGCCCAGAGGCCAGGGTTGGTTCCCTGGGCTCACAGTCTCTGTGTTCCTGCAGCCTCACACCTGATGGGATGGTGGTGATTTGCCCAGACTTGACATACCTCAGTTGGGCTTCCATCTGGCGGCTATCCAGGCACAGGGAATCTCCTGCAGTAAACTTTAAAGTTCCCATGTGTGGTGGCTTGGAGCTATGTACCCTAGAAAAACATGTTCTCAAAGTTAATCCATTCCTGTGGGTGTGTACGCTTGTAAATAGAACTTTTTGATAAGGTTACTTCAGATAAGGTATGACCCAGGATGGGTCTAAATCCTATTATTAAAGGCCTTTTATGGAAGGCCACAAGGAGAAAAAAGTCAGAAGCTGAAAGTCGATGGAAACAAGAAGTCAGGAGAAGCCACCATGTGCATTGCTATGTGACAGAGGATCCAAGGATCATCAACAGTTAGTTCCAGAATACCAGTCTTCGGGGAAAAATGTATTAATTTGATGCTGTAACTTGGGGCTTCTCCTAGCCTCAAAACTGTGAGCCAATAAATTACTACTGTTCAATTCAAACCATTGCATGGTATTTGCTTTGGTAACAAAGAAACAACAGCACTATGCCTGGAGAATTTCCCAGGCCATGACTTCCTTCAATGTTGGGAGAAAGAACTGTCAGCTATTTTCTACTTACTCAGAAACCTATCTTCTCAGGATTTTTTTAAGTTAGGATTTGATCTCTGGAGCCCTGGGCAGATCTCCTATGGACCTAGTTGTCTTCCCCAATTTCTTTACATGGAACACTTTCTGTTCTGAAAAGGAGTGGGGAGGGAGGTGTCCTAGAAGAGCTCATACAGACCTAAAGAAACTCATAACAGAATCAAGTATTCTATGAACAGTCCCAGCTCAACTGCTCTGAATCGGCAGGGTTCTTAGGTGGCAAGCAAAAGAAACTGGTTCCAGTTAACTCAAGGACATTACTGGAATAAAAAGGGATTGATTAGAAGGATATTGGAGAGCTCAAAGAATTGGAGACTGAAGAGTCTGAAAGGAAGGACATGAACTAACCATGTCCTAGGGCTCATTCTTGCTGCTTTTGGTGTTTTCAGCTTTTGTAGCCAGAGTAATAATTATAACACAGCCAGTTCCTCCATAATTACTTTCTTTGTCAAATGCTAATCTTGGAATTTGAACACAAATTGTAAATTAGACAATATTGTATCAATGTTCAACTGCTTGACTTTGATAGCTGCTCTGTGGTTAGGTTAGAGGACATCTTTATTCTTAAGAAATGCATACTAAACTATTAAGCAATAAAGAGGAATGATGTGTGCCGTCTTCTCTAAAATGACTCAAAAAATAAATAATAGTTGTAGTTTATGAAGAAAGAACTGAGGTCAAATGTTGTAAAATCTGTAAATTAACAAATATTCTTAACTTTTCTATAAGTGTAGGATTATTTCAAAATAAACAGTCAAATGTTTGGAGAATGAAGTACTGATTGATGCTACAATGTAGATGAAACTTGAAAACATAACATTAAGTGAAAGAAGCCAGACACAAAAGAACACATATTTTATGATTCTGTTTATAGACGAGATATTCATAATAAGTAAGTCCATAGAGATGGAAAGCAGATTGGTGGTTGCCAGGCACTGGGGGAAGGGAACAATGGGGAATGACTGCTTAATGGGTGTAGGTTTCCTTTAGGACTAACGAAGATGTTTCAGACCTAGACAGAGCTGGTGGTACACAATACTGAATGTACTAAATGCTACTGAATTGTACACTTTAAAATAGTTTTATGGTATGTGAATTTTACCTCCATTTTTCAAAACAGAATTTAACTTTTTTTTTTTTTTAAGCCTGCTTTCCAGATCTCATTCAATATCAGTACAAACCCCATCTCCGGGAGTGGGGCCCAGGTATGGGTAGTTTTGAAAGCTCCTCGGGGCTCTAGGACTCCCAGGCCTGCCCTGGGTTAACAGTTGCATTGGATAGGAGCCTCCAAACTAATAATGAACATTACTTTAAGCATATACAGTATTAGCTGTTATTATATTTATGTTTTTCATTATAAAAGTAATATAACCACAGTACATAAAAATTGGAAAAGATTTTTTTAAAGCTACTACTATAACCTTTGCAATGTGAGCCTTTTGGTCTATTTTCTCCAAGTATTTTTTTACTCTATAAATTTGCTTCTTAGATAGTGTGACATATTGAACATAAAGCTTTAGTGCTGCCATTTCATTTGACATTGAAAGCCTCTAGAGCAATCTGTATCAAGTGGACACACCATTATTGACTTAACCATCCCTCCCTACTTTTGCACATTGAGGTTGCCCTGCAATTTGTTTTTTGAATTGCAAATACTGCAAAAATAAATTTTTTCAGAGTGGTGTTTATATATTTCAAGTCATTTCCAGCAATAGGATTACTGGGTCATGATATGCCCACTCTCATGGCCCTTAACACATATTGCCAACTTGCTTTATAAAACACTTGAACAATTTATGTTGTGACCAGCAAGAGATACTAGTTTTGCAGCATTTGAAATTATAATTTTTTTATATTATGAGCTATAGTAGTCAGAGTTCTCTATAAATACAGAACCACAGGAGATATCTACAAATGGTATGAGATTTTATAAAAGTGTCTCACACAATTGCGGGGATGCACAAGGCCAAATTCCATTGGGCTGGCTGCAAACTGGGAACTCTGAAGAAGGTTTTTGATGAATTCTCCAGGAGAAGCTGGCTTCATTAGGTAGACATGAAGCCTTCAACTGATTAGATTAAACATCTCTCATTGCTTAAGGCGTAACTGGCCATAGAGATGATCAACATGCTGATGATTTAAGTCCATGAAACATCCTCACAGCAACAGATAGGCCAGTGCTTGCCTGACTAGACAACTGAGCACGATCACCTGGCCAAGATAACACATAAACCTAACCATCACACGAACTTAATATGTGAAAATGTGTTAGAAGTAGGCCAAGACTAGTAGTAGCAAAACCTTGATTTTAATTCTTATTCTGTCACCAACTAGCTAGGTTGTTTTGAAATTGTCCCTCAATCTTTCTTTATTGCATTTATTTAGTCAACAAATGCTTATGGAACATGCTTTTGCTGTGTTCCAGCCCTGTGCTCAGTGATGGTAATGTAATAGTGTTGTAGGTCAGAGTCCTTGGGTAGCAGACTCTGAGGCATAGTTAGTGTTTGGGACATTTATTAGGAAGTGCTACGGTGATCAATACCTATGAAAGGGAGGAGATGAGTATAGAATTGGGCAGAGGGAGAAGTTGCTGTGAAGAAGCCTTGATGAAGGGCACAACCACCCGCATGTGCAGCCCTAAGGATGGGCTATACCTTCAAAGGTACCTCAATGCAGGGTGAGGAGGCTGTGTCTCTATATTCCCACTTTGCCCAGTGACAGAGTGCAGACTTCCCTGGGGAGGGGTCATGATCTTGTGTGAGGTAACTCTCCATTCCTGAGGATGACCCATATCTGAGAATGTAGGTGGCAGTACTCCCAGTGCTGGAGAATAAGTCCTTCATCTCTGAAAAGAGATCTAAATGATGCATCAAAGTGATGAGCAGAGCAGGCACTGTCCCCTGCCCCATGGGGCTTAGAGTTAAAAGGGGAGATGAATGGATGCTGATCTTAGCCATGCATATAATCTACACAATGGTAAACTGAAATGTGCCATGAAAGAAAAGTTGAAGGTATCACGAGAATGGGTAACATGGAGACTTGATCTAATCTGGTGGTGTCAAGGAATATGTCCTTGAAGAAGTGATATTTGAGCTGAGCTATGAAAGATGAAAAGGAAGTAACCAGGTCAAAGGTGGGAAGTGGTGAACAGTAGGTCTGGCAGAGGATAGGGCACTGGGCAAAGAACTGAGGCTGGAGGCACAGCGTGTGAAGTACTAGAAGAAGAGCAGAGGGGCTGGAATGTCAAGTCAGGAATGTAACAGCCTGGAAGATGGGGAAGAAGACGGGCGCCAGCCCAAGGGCTCCTTCCAGGCCACAGAGGGGGCATAGTCCTTGACCCCATGAACAAAGTAACCCTTTAAAGAGTAGTAACCAGGGATAACATCAGATTTGTTTTAAAACTACCTCTGGCTGTGAAAAATGGATTGAAGTGGGGCACATCAGTCATGCGTGCCCGCAAACATTTCCTCTTACAGCATGGGGTTCCCCTTGAAGTCTACACATCATCTTTCACCCACAAGATTTCATTACAAAGTACCTCAGGCCTGACCCCTCTCCTCAGACAAGTTGTCTTGGCATGCCACCTGTGAGGTGCTGCCCCCAAGTTGCTCATTCAGCCATGTTTTTTTGCTGGGTGGTGCTGGGATGGGGGCAAAGCCAAGCCAAGCCAGCATCAACATCTATGAAGCTGAACCAGTAGCCATTGCACAGAGAACACAGTGAAAACAGCGGTGGGGTGTGCTCAGATGCTAAGCGTAGACTCCACATGGGCCAACAGTCACAGCCCTCTGTGGATGGAACAGGGCCACACAGCAGATCAATACTAAATTCTTCTCAGAAATGAATGGCTGCATTGAGCATAGGGTTTATTTTTAGCCCTTTTGAATCATGGCTACATTCTGGTGAAATTGTGCTCATTTTGTCTAACAGAGTTGCTTTTCAGACACACCTTCCCCATGTTGACAAAACGATCACTGTTATCTGCCCAAGAGGGCCAAAGTAGAGGCCTGAACTCCAGGGCCAAGTTTTTGGAGGCCAGTGTCTGACACTGGACATAACACAAATACTTTAGAAAAGCACTTCTAAATTGACACGTTTTTTAATCTACACAAATCATTCTGCTTTTTAAAGCCATGATTCTGAAAATGATTTCCATGGAATGCTTTTCTTTGCAAGTTAAAGTAAGCAGTCTATGCTTCTGTCAGGCTAGCTTGCCATTCTTGGCCAAGTTTTACCCTCTCCAATTTTCTTTCATTCTCTGCCCTTCCCTACCCTGAAGGTCCTCACACTACTACCAGCCCAACAGTGACAGTGAAGGGAGAGGAGACTTCTAAAATGTTTTTAATTACCCATGTCTTAATTACTTTGAGCTTTGAAGAAGGGATTCTTTTTACTTTTGAAAAAATGAACTATTTTTTTGTATGCTGTATGGCGAGTATCACATTTCATTCTTTTTCCATGTGATTATCCTGTTATTGCAGCACCATGTGTTGAATTTTTGTTTCTGTTTGTTTACTTGCTTGTTTGTTTTTTGGGGGAAATGCATAGGCCAGGAATTGAACCCGGGTCTCCTGCATGGTGGGTGAGAATTCTACCATTGTACCCCCCAAATTAATTTATTTTTAATTGCGGTAAAATATACATAACATAAAAATCATTTCAACCATTTTAAGTGGGCTATTCTTTGACATGAAGTACATTGACCATACTACGTAACTTTCATCATTATCTGTTTCCAGAGTATTTTCATTATCCTAAACCAAAACTCATACTCATTTAGCAATAACTCCCCTTGGCCCCTTGCGTCACTCCTAGTAACCACTGTTCTGCTTTCTGCTCCTATGAATTTGCTTATGCTAAGTATTTTGATATCAGTCAAATGCAGGGTTCTCTGCCTGATGCACAGAATAGCCAGTCTATGGTAGTGGGAGTTCAAAAGGAGAAAAACTTACTACTTTACGAAGCAAGGAGAACAGATAGCCTTTCAGCTTGAAATCTGTCTCTCCAAGCTACAGTAACTCTGATAGCTTTGTAGTTTCAGAAGATGGCCAGGTTTTGGGATAATGAGTATAATGAATCAAGATGATGAAGTCAGAGATGATCTAATTATTGAGCATGTGCAGATTGATTAAATGCTTAGTCAAACATATGTAAGAAAATGGTAGCATTAACTTGATGATGTTAATGATGATTTTAGTATTATAATGAGGTATGGGTCACTTATAGGTTAAAGATTAAGCTGCTTTAGGCAGCCAATATTGTTACATCTAGCTTTGTCAAGTAAGATAGTTTAGAAATGCAGGGGTTGGGGGTGCCAGGAGGAGGGTTGTTAGTTCTGGCCTGACTCAAGTTCCTTCGTTAAGAAACATTAAGGGATTGTTTTATGATCATAAGACTCTACAGTTGTGAAACAGAATGGAGGGATACAAGCAGGGCCAGTCTTGAGGTTTTTTTACAATCACAAGATAAAGGGTTATAGAATTATACAATCATTATCAGAGATCAAGTCATCAGAATTAGAGTTCAAGGATGGGTGGGCCAGTAATTTCAGGTATTTCCTTTTGGCTATTCTATAAAATATTAGGGAAAAAATGCATCTATATAATGATTCAATCATCCTGTTCATTTGTTACCTCTTAATTTCTCGCTCTTGTTTTGTCCATTCTTTAATCTTGAGGAATATCTGGGCAACAACCTCTCAGACTCCTTCATGCTGAAAAGGCGTGTTAACCATATGGGGTAGAGAAATGAAAACTCTTTGTTCCTGGAGAGACTAATACCTCTGGGTTTTAGGACTTAACTGGCATAGGAAAAACCAGAGGCTTTCTGTCTCTGAAAAGTAAAAATAAGTAAACTGAAAATTATATGTTTAAGTAAAAAGAGTAGAAGGTTTATGACTAGGTGATTTATAACTATGTCACATTGGGGTAAAAGCGCTTCCTAGATTTTTAGATAGAACCCAGGATGTTCCTTAGAGTTTTCAGCAACAGCGATGGTAATATCTGGCTGAGACTTGAGTCAGAATGAACACCTGACTCTATTTGGAATATCTTAGCTGTTGAAACTTTATTTTCTTTTATTTCTTTTTCCCCTTTTGATCAAGAAAGCATTGCTAATCTCACAATGCCAGTGAAGTAACCCCTGGGAGTCATGTCCCATACTCCCAGGAAGGCTTACCTCTGGGAGTCATGCCCCATGTAGGGGGAAGGGTAGTGAATACATTGCAGAGTTTGGCTTAAACATAGAGCACGTTTGAGCAACAAAGAGGTATTCAGGGGGTGAATCTTAGGCATTAAGTCATCATATAAGTCGAAGCTTCAAGATTGACATCTTGACTTAGCATGTTTTCTTTTTATACAGCAGGGCTCATATATTCTAGGGATTATTTTCATAGTCACCCTGTTATAAGCTTAAATGGGGATAATTTATGTTTTCCAAAAAGAGTGGGTTTTAGATTTAGCTATTGCAATGTTCTTTTATTAGTTTTGATAATTGGGAGTACAGTAACAGGAATAACAGTAATTCCCCCATTTGGGGAGGTATGATAGTTTCATGGGTTTCTTCTCCAGACCCTCAAGGGATCTTGCAAATACTTTTTATCTTATGTCTAAAACATTGTGAAATGTGTCAGGGTATTATGTTAACCTGTACAGAATACTAAGATCTTATTCTCCTACTTTCTATGTTAAAAAAACAAGTTACATTGATTAAATAAACTGACTAGACAGGTTAAATTTGACAATTTGCTATAGAAAACTTTAATGTTTTTGATAAAATAAATTTCTCCTTTTTGTTCCCTCATAGAAAAAAGTTTTAAAATACAGATATTACTTTTCACCTTGTGTTTGGATTCACTTTACTATTTAATCAGATTAGGTTCATTCACCTCTTCAATTGAAGTAATTGAAGTCGGATTCCTTCTTAGCTTCTTTATCAGTTATTAAATGGAATCATCTATTTTAGAATTAATGCTGTTTCTTTAGCATTAACATTTGCTAGGATTATACTAATTAACAAATAGAACACAATATATAGATTTGCCTTGCCTCTTTGTTAAAGTTCTTTTTTTGCTGACTTGTGACTGACTGTGTGGATTTTTACAAAAGCATCAGAGTAAATTGATGCAACTGACAAGGAAATTTTATTGTGACATACAACTTTCAAAAAAAACTAAAACCATGATTAATATTGGTATGATTAATATTATGCAGATCAGTATCAGGACAAAATATAGACAGAACATTATTAAGTATTTAAGAATCTTACATAATTTCTAAATATATGAGT
The DNA here is from genome assembly GCA_004026745.1 of Myrmecophaga tridactyla. Lineage (NCBI taxonomy): Eukaryota > Metazoa > Chordata > Mammalia > Pilosa > Myrmecophagidae > Myrmecophaga > Myrmecophaga tridactyla. The sequence continues at coordinate 34,819 of PVIY010009826.1, read as the reverse complement.
AACATTTTACTTATACAAATTTATCCCACAGGTTAGAAAATCCTTCTTAATTTCATAATACTTCCTAAACACTGCTTATGTAATTCATATTAAATGAAATTATTTTCAGCACCTCACTTTTTATAAGATTAAAGAACAAATTCTTTGTAACAGTTTGAGATCAAAAGATGTCTTTTAGGGTTTGATTTTAAAATGTTGCTATATTTGTTTTCTGGATAGAATACTTCGATGGTTAAGAAACTTCTTATAATTTTTTACTAAGAACAAGCTAACAATTAAAATTTAATATTTTCATAAACCCTTTTTTTTTAACTTTATATTCATTCAGATTTTGTCCTATACATTTCTCTTTTACATTCTGCAAAAAAACAGCTTTTTTACCTTAGGACAAAACCACATCTTAAATTAGCTTATTAAATTTTAGTCAGCATTGACTATGATAGCCGAAATTCACTTTTATGAACTCTACAACTTTCTATATTTACTCAGGTCTTGTCTATATATATATATTCCTGCTTCTCATTCAGTGAGAACAAGTTATTCCAGTTCAGGACAAAACCACATCTCCTTTTTTTTTTTTTTAACAGGCACGCCTTGCATATTTTACAGAGTTGTGTACTTTAAGTTACTAAAAAGATTTTTGGAATTGTTTTTGAATGTCTTACAAAATATAATTCTTCCTAAAACTTTTCAAAATAATAATTTTGTAAAACCCAAACTTACTTTTTTATCTTAATGAACTAGTAGATATAATCCTAGTTTATTTAATTAATTTGTATAAATTTAGGGAAAATATACCAAAGTAATATAAAATTCTATGTTTAATAATAGTTACTAGGGAGTGATTTCCAGAAATATTGCTTTCTTTGGCTTGCTATTACATCAGTATTTTAGTGATATATTATAGATAATTTTTGAGCCAGCTCTAAATACGTTTTAATAATGATTTATCTTCTGCAGCTACTGTTGCAAAAATATTGCTAAAAAAAAATCTAAATTAGAAAATTACAGAACAAATTATGCAAAACATGACCTATTCAAGAACATTTTTCCCATCCTTGTCATTCTTAATATCTAGGCCAAACAGAAAGAATTTTTAAGCCAAATTTATACCTCCCCCATCTTTTTTCTGTATCCAGACCTTTCCCCACAGCTGCAGTCACTGGTTTACTTTTTACTATTTCTGCTTGAATTTGGTCAAGGTTTAGGAGAATATCTTGGGGGTAGGCATAGGTGAGATAGAAGAATGTAGACTATTACATTTTCTTAGTTTTCTTCTTTCAAATAATTTTGTCTGTTGAGATCTCCACATGACCTTCACCAGCAGTCCTTGGAGAGTTGGGCTTTGGATTTCAGAACACAGGCTCTTAAAAACGTCTATATAGTTCTCTGCCTCCTGAATCTTCCTGGCTTAGAGTAAAAAGGTCTGCATATCTAGGGTGATAGGTCTCAATGAGAAGATTAAATTTTTTGAAGCCCACTGAGTATCCAGTAGAATTGGGGAGCTAGGTTAAGCAAGAATACAGAGGGGGAAGGCAGGAGTTGTTTAAGGAGTACTAGAAGCTTGGTTTTCTTCATTGTTGGGACTCCAGGAATATGTGTGTGTATGTACTAATTTATCTTTAAATTTGAACATAATTCTTTTAAGAATTTTAATTTGGTATTACCAAAGTTAGACACACACAAAAACAGAAATACAGAAACATAGAACTCACCAATTTGTCTATAATTTCTTTTTTTCTGGTATTACTTGTAATTAAGATCATCATACACAAACTATATTAATGGAATTATTCTTTCTTTAGATTTTAGTTTAAGTGGATGTTATTCAATATGATGGATAATACCTGCTTGTTGAAGTTTTACTTGAATTGGTTTTATTATTTTGCTTGTCCAGGTTTTCCAAAAGTTTATCTCCTGTTTTATAGTTTTAAGATTTCTTCTGGGATAGGGATGATTTACTTATCTTTTTAAGAGAACAAGAGTACTCCTTGCAATTCACAAGTTTGTCCTGGAGGCACTCCTATTGAAAAATCTGTAGAAAATGTTATTTAGGCATCTAACAGGCTTTTCCCTAGCAAAGGACTGGACATTTTAGATACATACAGGAAGTAATGCTTTAAAGATTTGTTCTTAATTAAGCAGTCTACTGGCTGTAGAAAGTTTTTTTTTGAAACGTTTACTGTTATATTACTGATTGGTTGGAAATAATGTAAGGTTTTTTCTTTTTGTTTTTGTTTTTGCATTTCAGTTGAGATATATTCACATATCATACAATCCACCGAAAAGATACAATCAATGACTCTCAGTATCATCACATAGCTGTGCATTCATCATCACAATCAATTTTAGAATATTTTTATTACTATAAAATAATCTCATACAACTTATTCCCTGTATTATTGACCCCTAGCATTGATGTGATACATTTATTACTACTGATAAAAGAATATTTAAAATATTACTGTTAACTATAGTCCATAATTTGCAATAGGTACATTTTTTCCATTTACCACAATTATTCACTCCTTGTAATAGTGACAGACATTTGTTCTAGCTCATGAAATAATATTTTTACATTTGTATTGGTACTTGCTGTCATCATCCACCACAGGGTTCACTGTGTTATTATAGTTCCATGTTTTAACTTCTAGCTTTCCTTATAGTGACATGCATGACTCTAAATTTCCCTTTCAACCACAATCACACACATAATTCACTGCTATTAATTACACTCACCATAATGTGCTACCATCACCTCTACCCATTTCCAAACATTTAAATTCAACCTAGTTAAAAATTCTGTATACATCATTCATTCCCCATTCTCTAGCATCATCTGTTACTGTCTGATTTATTTCATTCAACATAAAGTCCTCAAGGCTCATCCGTTGTTCTGTGCTTCAAGATTTCATTCCTTCTTACTACTGAATAATATTCCATTGTATGTATATACCACATTTTGCTTATCCATGCATTGGTTGGTGGACACGGGTTCTTTCCATCTTTTAGAAATTATGAATAATGCTACTATGAATATCAGTGAGCATATTTCTGATTATCCTCTTGCTCTATGTTCCTCTGGATATATATCAGGTAGCAGAATTGCAAATAATATGACAGCTCTATACTTAGCTTCCTAAGGAACTGCCAAACTGTCTTCCACAGCAAATGTAAAATGGTTGCACCATTTTGGATTCCTACCAGCAGTGAATAAGTGTTCCTAGCTCTCCGCATCCTCTCCAATACTAACAGTTTCCTGTTAGGTATTGTTCACCATGTGCCTTCCTGAACTTCATTGGCCTTCTTGAACCAACATATCTTTCCCTGGATACCTTTGATTGGACATTTCTATAGACTCTTTGTAACTGGAACATTATCTCAGCCTTAGAACTGTAAACTACCAACTTATTAAATTCCCCTTTTAAAAAGCCATTCAGTTTCTGGTATATTGCATTCCGGAAGCTAGTAAACAAAACTGATTTTGGTACCAGAAAGTGGGGTGCTGCTGTGGTTTGCAAATACCAAACATGTTGGAATGACTTTTTAAATGGATAAGGGGAAGATTCTGGAAGAGTTGTGAGAAGCTTGATAGAGAAGGCCTAGAATGCTTTGAAGAGACTATTGGTAGAAATGTGGACTCTAAATATACCTCTGACCAGGCTTTAGACAGAGATGAGGCACATGTCATTGTAGACTGGAAGAAAAGTGAGCCTTGTTTTAAAATTGCAGATAATCTGGCAACATTGACTAGCAGCTTTGGTTGGAAGGCAGAGTTTAAAAGCCATGAACTTGGATATTTAGCAGAAGAGATCTCCAAATTACATGTAGAAAGTGCAGCCTGGTTTCTCCTCACAGCTTATAGTGAAATGCGACAGGAGAGAGATAAGCTGAAAAATGAACTCTTGAGTACAAAGAAACCAGAAATTGATGTCCTGGAAAATTCTGGGCTTCCAGGAAAGGCAACCCCAGAGAACAGTGCTCCATGTGAGCATGTGGCCAGATGTGGAACCAGTCAGCCATTTCAGAGAAAGCCAGGATCAGACATGGAGTTATCTAGGAAGGATTTGTGGAAACTCCTTATGTCTGATGGGCACAATCCAAGGCTACTGCATAGAAAGTCAACAAGAGTGCTGTGGGACCTGTATAAACAGAGCCACTGCCAGTCTGGACTGGGGGGTTCAGAGAAGGGACACATTGTAGGAAAAATAACTTCCGAGACAAAACCATGGAGGCTGAGGTCTGAAGTCAGAAAGCCTCAGGCCAGGAAAGCAGACCCACCCAAGCCTGTTAAGAAGATGAGTTTGCCCCAAAGGCAGAGGAAGGGCCTTCCACCTCCTTGCAGTGGAACAGTCATGCGGCCTCAGGCCTTGGAGAGGATGAAGCACATTCCTTGGGGTTTGGGGAGAGCCTGGCTGCCACCACATGGTGGGGTTGAGCATGTGCCCCGGAGATGGCAGAGAGCCCGGGTGCAGCCCCAATGCTTGGAGAGGGTGGAGCTGAGAAAAGGGTGGTCTCCCCAATCTCCCCTAAAGTTGCATTCGGAGAGAGGCAGGCTTCTGCGTAGGCCTTTGGAAAAGGTGAGACTGACGCTTTCTAAAGCCCCGAGGATAAATGACACTCAGACTTTGAAATCTAATGGACTTTGCCCTGCAGGTTTTCGAAACTGTATGGGTCGGGTGACCCCTGTGTTCCTTCCTCCCTATGGAAATGTGTATATGTATCCTGTGAATGTTCCTCCTTTGTATGTTGGCAGCAGACACTTGTTATGAGTTTTCAAAGGTCCAGAGCAAATGGAGAAAATTTTGTCTTAGGACTTTCCATGCCTTTAACTAACTTTGATGAGACTTTGTACTGATTTTAATCTTGTATTAATCTTGTTTTTGAAATGTTACTGGAATGGTTTAAGGTTCTCTGATATTGTTATGGAATGAATGTATTTTATATATGGGGAAAACATGTCTTTTTTAGGGTCCAGAGGGTGGAATGTGCTTGTTTGAAAGGATGTATGTCCCCTAGAAAAGCCATGTTTTAATCAAAATCCCATTTCATAAAGGTAGAATAATCCCCATTCAATACTGTATGTTTGAAACTGTAATCAGATCATCTCCCTGGAGATGTGATTTAATCAAGAGTGGTTTTAAACTGGATTAGATGATGACATGTCTCCACCCATTTGGGTGGGTCTTGAGAAGTTTCTGGAGTCCTATAAAAGAGGAAACATTTTGGAGAATGAGAGTGAGTCAGAGAGAGCCAGAGAAGAACCACATAGCCACGAGAGCCCACAAGCCAGCGACCTTTGGAAATGAAGAAGGAAAATGCCTCCCGGGGAGCTTCATGAAACAGGAAGCCAGGACAGAAAGCTAGCAGATGATGCCTTGTTCAACATGTGCCCTTCCAGTCAAGAGAGAAACCCTGACTGTGTTCACCATGTGCCTTCTTGGATGAGAGAGAGACACCCTGAACTTCATCGGCCTTCTTGAACCAAGGTTTCTTTCCCTGGATAACTTTGATTGGACATTTCTATAGACTTGTAATTGGGACATTTTCTCAGCCTTAGAACTATAAACTCACAACTTATTAAATTCCTCTTTTTAAAAGCCAGTCCATTTCTGGTACATTGCATTCCAGCAGCTAGCAAACTAGAACAGGTATGAAGTGATATCTCATTGTGGCTTTGATTTGCATTTCCATAACAGCCAGTGAAGTTAAAAATCTTCTCATGTGTTTTCTAGCCATTTGATTTACTCTTTGGAAAACTGTCTATGTCTTGCCCATTTTTAAATTGGGTTGCTTGTCTTTTTATTGTTGCATTGTAGAATTTCTTTATCTATTTGGATAACAAACCCTTATCAGATATGTGGTTTCCAAATATTTTCTCCCATTGTCAGCTTCTTTTTCATCCATTTGGCAAAGTCCTTTGAACCAAGAAGTATTCAATTTGAGGAGAGCCCATTGAGCTATTTTTTCTTTTGCTGCTTATGCTTTAGGTGTAAGGTCTAAGAAACCACCATCTAGCACTACATCTTAAAGATGCTTCCCTTCACTTTCTTCTAGGAGTTTTATGGTACTGGATATTATGTTTAGTCTTTGATCCATTTTGAGTTAATTTATGTGTGGGGTATGAGATGGGAGTCCTCTTTTATTGTTTTGGATATGGATATGGATCCAATTCTCCTAGCACTATTTATTGAAGAGATTGTTCTGTCCCAATTGAATGTACTTGGGAGCCTTGCCAAAAATCAGTTGACCTGATGGTCTATTTCTGAACTCTCAATTCAATTCCATTGATGAATATGTCTATCTTTATGCCACTACTATGCTGTTTTGACCTCTGTATCCTTTAAAGCCATGAAGCATGAGTCCTCTAACTTCATTCTTCTTTTTTGTTATTCGAGGCCCCTTACCTTTCCACGTAAATTTGATAGTTAGCTTTTCATTTTGCAAAATGGGCTGTTGGAAATTTGATTTGTATTGCATTGACTCTAGATCAATTTGGGTAGAATTAACATCTGAAAGACATTTTTGCCTGTCAATCCATAAACATGGAATATGCTTCTACTTATTTAGGTCTTCTTTGATTTCTTTTAGCAATGTTTTGTAGATTTCTAAATATAGGTCTTTTGGTATCCTTGTTTAAGTTTATACCTAGATATTTGATTATTTTATTTATTATAGTAAGTGAATTTTTTGTTGATTTCTGCCTCAGAGTTCATTACTAGTTTAAAGAAACACTATTGGATTTTATGTGTTGATCTTGTATTACTAGTTTGAAGAAACACTATTGAATTTTATGTGTTGATCTTGTATCATGCCATTTTGCTGAACTTGTTTATTAGCTCTAGTAGCTTTGTCATAGCTTTTTCAGGATTTTCTAAATATAGGATCATGTCATATGCAAATAGTAAATGTTTTACTTCTTCCTTTTTGATCTGGATGACTTTTATCTCTTGCTTCTTGCTTAATTCCTCTAGTTAGAACTTACAGTACAATGCTGAATAACAGTAGTGAGAGTGGGCATCCTTCTCCTGCTCCCAATCTTAGAGGGAACACTTTCAGTCTCTCACTATTGAGTGGACCTCATTCTGTCTTACTGCTGCATAATAGTCCATCATATGTTTATACCACAGTTTGTTTATCCTCTTGTCTGTGGATGGGCACTTGGATTGCTTCCATCTTTTGGCAATTATGAATAATGATGTTATGAACATTGTTGTGCAAATGTCTGTTCATGTCACTGTTATCATCTCATGGGTATATATCAAGTACTGGTATTGCCAGCTCATAGGGCAAATCAATATTTAGTTTTCTAAGGAACTGCCAGACTGTCTTCCTTAGTGGCTGTACCATTACACATTCCCACAAACAGTGCATCAGTATTCTAATTCCTCTACATCCTCTCCAACATTTGTAATTTCCTGTTTGTTTAACAACAACCATTCTTATGGGTGTGAGATAATATCTCATTGTGGTCTTAACATGTATTTCCCTTATAGCTAATGAAAATGAACACCTCTTCATGTGTTTTTTAGCCATCTGTATTTGCTGTTCAGAAAAATGTATATTTATAACTTTAGCCCATTTTATAATTGGGTTGCTTGTTCTTTTGTTGAGTTGTATGATTTATTTATGCACAGGATAGCAAACCTTTATCCAACAGGTGATTTCCAAAATTTTCTCCCATTAAGTTGGCTGCCTCTTCACCTTTTTGACAGTCTTCTGGGGCACAGAAGCATTTGAATTTGAGAAGTTCAAATTTATTAATTTTTGTTTCTTTACTTGTGCTTTGTGTGTAACGTTTAGGAAGCTACTTCCTATTACTAGGTCTTGAAGATGTTTCCTTATATTTTCTTCTAGGAGTTTTATGGTATTGGTGCTTTTATTTAGGTCTTTGGTCCACTTTAAGTTAATTTTTGTATGGGATGTGTGCTGGTTTGAAAATATTATTTACCCCAGAAAAGCCATGTTTTAATCCTGATCTCACCTTGTGGGAGCAGCCATTTATTTTAATCTTGACTTAGTACTGTAGGTTGCAATCTTTTGATTAGATCATCTCCATGGAGACGTGATATATCCAATTGTGGGTGTGATGTTTGGTTAGAGGAAATGTGACTCCACTCATTCCAGGTGGGTCTTGATTAGTTTACTGGAAACCTTTAAAAGAAGAAACATATTGGAGAGAGCCAGCAATGATAGAAGCCTCAAAGCCAACAGAGAGAGAGCCTATAGAAATGACAGATCTGACAGAAACTGCAGAGCAGAGCTGACACTGATGTCTACATGTGGAGAACAAAGACATGGATATTTGGAGATGCATGGAGACTGGCAGACATTGCCATGAGGTATTAAGCAAGTCAGAACCTGGAGAGAGCCAAGGGAAGCCAAGAGATGAAAGCCAGCCCTGAGAGGCAAAGTAAGGAACGCCTACAGGAACAAAGGTTGAAAGCAACAGAGCCCAGAAGCAAGGGACCAGCAGATGCCAGCCATGTGATTACCCAGCTGACAGAGGTGTTCCTGAACCATTGGCCTCCCTTGAATTAAAGTATCTTTCCCTGGATGCCTTAGCTTAGACAACTTTATAACCTTAGAATGGTAAACTTGTAACTTATTAAATTCCTATTTTAAAAAGCTGTTCCAGTTCTGGTATCTTGCATTCCAGCAGCTTTCAAACTAACACAGATTTTGGGCAGCCCACAGTGGCTCAGCAGGCAGAGTTCTTGCCTGCTATGCCAGAGACCCATGTTCAATTCACAGTACCTGCCCATGTAAAAGAAAAAAAATCAAACTAACACAGATTTTGGTACCAGAGAAGTGAGGTAGGTATTGCTGTGGTTTGAAAATACCAAACATGTTGGAATGGCTTTTTAAATGCATAAGGGGAAGATTCTGGAAGAGTTGTGGGAATCTTGATAGAGAAGGTCTTGAAAGAGAAGGCCTGAATTGTTTTGAAAAGATTGTTGCTGAAATGTGGACTCTAAAGATACCTCTGATGAAGCTTAGATGGTAATGATAAATGTGTCATTCCAAATTGGAAGGAAGGCAATATTAGTAGATGAAGGCAGAATTTGAGACCAATAAACTTGGATGTTTAGCAGAGGAAATTTCTGAACTAAATGTGGAAAACGTAGTCTGGCTTCTCTTTGAAGTTTATAGTGAAAAGCAAGAGGAAAGAAATAAGTTGAGAACTGAGCTCTGAGGTACAAAGAAAATGGAAATTGGAGTTCTGGAAAACTCTGGGCTTCCAGAAAGTAAGACCCCAGCAAATAGGGCCCCACATGATGATTTATCCAAACATTGAAGTAGCCAGCCATTACAGGACAACCAAGAATTGGAGATGGAGTTATCCAAAAAGGATTTGTGGAAGGTCCTTTTGTCTGATGGGCATGACCCCAGCATATTGCATAGAAAACCAACAACAGTGTTGTGGGATATGTACAAACTCTGAACCATTGCCAGTCTGCACTAAAAAAAGAAAATGGACAAAGTGAAGGAACAATGTCTTTGGAGGCAGAACCATGGAAGCTAAAGTCTGGAGCCAGGAAATCTCAGGCCAGGAGAGTGGACCAACCCATAAACATGGAGAGGATGAGTTTGCCCCAGAAGCAGAAGGTGGGTCTTCAGCTTTATTGCTCAAGAACGGTTGTGCCACTTCAGACCTTTAAGAGAGTGAAGCACATAAATGGGGGATTGGGAGGAGCCTGGCTGCCACCCCATTGTTCTGGAGGGGTAGGACATGTGCCCCAGAGATGGCAGAGAGCCCAGGTGTGGCCCCCATATATGGAGAGGGTGGACCCAAGAAAAAGGTGGTCCCCCCAATGAGCCCAGTGTTGCAACTTACCCCAGCATTTGTAGGGAGAGCAAGGCCACTGCATAGTCCCTTGGAAAGGGTGGGACAGCCCATTTCTAAAGCCCTGAAGATAAATGACTCTCAGATTTTGAAATCTAATGGAATTTGCCCTGCAGGTTTTATGAACTGTATGGGTCTAGTGACCCCTGTGTTCCTTCCAATTCCTCCCTATGAAAATGGGTATGTATTGTATGACTGTTCCTCCTTTGTATATTGGCAGCAGATAACTTGTTCTGAGTTTTACAAATCCAGAGCATGAGGAGAATTTTGCCTTAGAACAGATCATGCCTGTAGCTGACATTGAGATTTTGACTTTGTATTGTTAATGAAATAGTTTAAGGTTTTCTGATATTTTTATGGAATAAATGTATTTTGCATTTGGAAAGAACATGTCTTTTGGGGGTCCACAGGGTAGATGGAATGTGTCAGTTTGAACCTGTTATATACCCCTGAAAAGCCAAGTTTTAAAATCCTCATTCAATATTGCTTAGAGGGAGCTTTTTGACTGTTTCCATGGAGATATGATTCAATTGTGGGTGGTAACCTTTGATTAGATGGTTTCCATGGAGATGTGTCTCTACCTAATCAAGGTAGGGTTGATTACTGGAGCCTTTTAAGAGGGAAACATTTTGGTAAAAGCTTTAAAGCCACCAGAACTGACAGAGCCAAAAGAACGGACAGAGCCCCGGGGAATCCATTGAAGTAGCCTGGAGACAAAGCTGGCAAACGTCAGCATGTACCTTTCCAGCTGAGAGAGAAACCCCGAACATCATCGGCCTTCTTGAACCAAGATATCATTCCCTGAATGCCTTAATTTGGACATATTTTATAGCTTTATCTTAATTTGGACATTTTTTATGGCCTCAGAACTTGAAATTTAATAAATTCCCCTTTTTAAAAGCCATTCCAGTTTTGGTATATCACATTCTGGCAGCTTGCAAACTAGAACAGATGTAAGGTAATGGTCTTCCTCCATCCTTCTGGATACTGATATCCAGTTCTCCCATGCTCATTTATTGAAAAGACTATTCTGTCTCAGTTCAGTGGATTTGGGGACTTTGTCAAAGGTCTGTTGACCATAGATTTGGTGTTCTATTTCTGTACTCTCTATTCAATTTCACTGGTAAATCCTTATATCTTTGTGCCAGTACTATGCTGTTTCAACCACTGTAGCCTTATTATCTTTAAAATCTAGAAGTTTTAATCTTTCTACTACATTCTTCTTTTTTATGATTTTTTTTTCAGCTATTTGAGGTCTCTTTACTTTCTAAATGATAACTAGCTTTTCCAAGTCTTCAAAGTAGGTTTTTGGAATTTTGACTGATATTTCATTGCATCTGCAGATCAATTTGAGTAGAGCTGACATCTTAACTACATTTAACCTTCCTATCCATGAGCAGGGAATGTATTTCCACCTACTTAAATCTTTGATTTCTTTTAGCAATGTTGTGTAGTTTTCTGCATAAAGATCCTTTCGATCCCTGGTTAAGTTTATTCCTAGATACTTGATTCTTTTTCTTATTGGAAAAATTTTATTTATCATTCTAATGTTCAGAAATATCAGGATTGAAGAGCAAGAAATATATCGTATAACATTGAAGAGTTAGGCATTGACATGCCCACCAGCTTTTTGGAATATTATTGCCTTAAAATTATAATGTTTGAGCTTCTTTTTTTTTTCATGAAAAATAACACATTTACAAAACAATAAATTTCAAAAGCACATTGCAACAATTACTTGTAGAACAGATTTCAGAGTTTGGCATGGGTTACAATTCCACAATTTTAGGTTTTTCCTTCTAGCTGCTCTAGAAGATACTGGAGACTAAAAGAAATATCAATATAATGGTTCAGCAATCATGCTCATTTGTTAAACCTTACCTTCTCTGTAGAACTTCACTATCACCTTTGAGTTTTCTCCCATTCTTTAGGGGTGTTTGGGCTCTGCCCAGTGTAACTTTTTCATGTTGGAAGGGGCTGTTGATAATATGGGATAGGAGGATGGAACTATTTGATGTTTGGGAGAGGCTGGTCCCTCTGCATTTCAGAACTTATCTGGTCCAGACGCTTGAGACTTTTTGTTGCTATTTTGAATGGAATTTTTTCCTTAATTGCCTCCTCAGTTAGGTCATTGCTTGTGTATAGAAACATTACTGATTTTTTGCACATTAATCTTGTATCCCTCCATTTGCTGACTTGTTTATTAGCTCAAGAAGTTTTGTCATAGATTTCTCAGGATTTTCCAAGCATAGTAACATGTCATCTGCAAGTAATGAAAGTTTTACTTCTTCCTTTCTGATTTGGATGCCTTTTATTTCTTTTTTCTGTCTGATTGCTCTAACTAGAATTTGTAGTACAATGTTGAATAATAGTGGTGTGAGAGGCTTGTCTCATTCCTGATCTTAGGGAGAAGGCTTTCAGTCTCTCACCATTGAGTGCAATGCTGGCTGTGGGTTTTTCATATATGCTCTTTATCATATTGAAGTTTCCTTCAACTCCTATCTTTTGAAGTGTTTTTATCAGAAAAGGATGTTGAATTTTGGTGAATGCTTTTTCAGCATCAATCAAGATGATGTGAATTTTCCCTTTCGATTTGTTAATGTATTATTAACAAATAATACATGTTATTATTAATAATAAGAATATTACATTGTAATATTAATATGCTGTGTTACATTGAATGATTTTCTTGTGTTGAACTATCCCTGCATTCCCGGTATAAACCCCACTTGGTTGTGGTATATAATTTTTTTAATGTGTCATTAGATTAGATTTGCTAGTATTTTGTTGAGAATTTTTGCATCTATGTTCATTAGGGAGATTGGCCTGTAGTTGTTCTTTTTTGTAGCATCTTTACTCGGTTTTGGAATTAGAGTGATGTTAGCCTCATAAAATGAGTTAGGGAGTGTTTCTTATTTCTCAATTTTTTGGAAGAGTAGAGCAGGATTGGTGTAAGTTCTTTTAGGAATATTTGATAAAATTCCCCTGTGAAGCCATCTGGTACTGGGCTTTTCTTTGTAGGAAGATTTTTGATGGCTGATTGACTCTCTTTACTTTGATTGGTTTGTTGAGATCTTCTGTTTCTTCTTGAGTCAGTGTAGCTTGTGTGTTTTTAGGAATTTGTCCATTTCATCTAAGTTGTCTAGTTTATTGGTGTATAGTTTTTCATAGTATCCTCTTATGCTTTTTTTTTAATTCTCCAGTGTCTGTGTTAATGACTCCCCCCTCATTTCTGATTTTGTTTATTTGCTTCCTCTTTCTCTTTTTCTCTTTGTCAGCCTAGTTAGGAATCCATCAATTTTATTGACTTTTCTCAAAGAACCAACTTCTGGTTTTACTGATCCTTTTTATTAATTTTTTGTTGTTCTCCAATTCATTTAATTCTGCTTTAATCTTTACTATTTCTCTTGTATTTGCTTTTGGGTTAGTTTGTTCTCTAGCTCCTCCTGGTGGGTAGTTAAGACCTTGATTTTTGCTCCTTCTTCTTTTTTGGGGGGTGGGGGTGCATGATCTGGGAATCGAACTCGGGTCTCCCCATGGAAGGCAGGCATTCTAACCACTGAACTACCCGTGACCCCTCTTCTTTTTTTAATACAGGCACTTAGCGCAATTAATTCCCCTTTCAGCACTGCTTTGCCACATCCCATAAGTTCTATTTGTTGTATTCACATTTTCACCTGTCTCCAGATAGTTACTGATTTCTCTAGCAACTTTTTCTTAGGGCCACTGATTGTTTAAGAGTGCATTATTTAATCTCCACATATTTGTGAAAGTTCTGGTTCTTTGGTGGTTGATTTCCATTTTCCTTCCATTGTGATAAGAGAAAGTGCTCCTTCAAAAGCTTTGAATGATTTCAATCTCTTTAAATTTAGAAAGACCTGTTTTGTGTCCCAGCAGGTCCTGGAGAACATTCCACGAGCACTAAAAAAGAATGTTTATCCTGGTATTTTGGGGTGTAATGATTTATATATGTCAGGTCTAATTCATTAATCAAATTAAGTTCTCTATTTTCTTGTTGACCCTCCATCTGTTTTGTTCTGTCAAGAGAGGAGAGCGGTGTATTGATGTCTCCCACTATTATTGTTGAAATATCTTTGGCTCCCTACAGTTTTGCCAATATTTGCCTCATGTACTTTGGAGCTCCTTGATTGGGAGAATAAACATTAATGATTCTTATTTCTTCTTGGTGAATTGTCCCTTTCATTAATATGTAGTGTTCTTCTTTGTCTCTTATGGCATCTCTACATTTAAAGTCCATTGTGCTGATGTTAGTATAGCTATTCCTGCCTTTTTTTATTACAATGTGAATGGAACATCTTTTTCATCCTTTCACTTTCAATCTATTTGTATCCTTGGGACTAAGATGAGGCACTTGTAAGCAGCATAGAACTGGATCATATTTCTTAATCCATTCTGCCAATCTGTGTCTTTCAATTGGTGAGTTTAGTCCATTAACATTCAAAGTTATTATTGTAAAGGCATTTCTTGAATCTACCATCTTATCCTTTGGTTTTTATTTGTCAGAACTATATGTTCTTTTCCCTCTTTCTCTTTTAATCCTTACTGGTACTCCAGTTCTGTGCCCTCCTCCAGACCTCTCTCCTGTTTTTTTTTTTTTCAGCTGACAGAACTCCCATTAGTATTTCTTGTAGGGCTGGTCTCTTGTTGACAAATTATCTCAGCATTTGTCTGTCTGAACATTTTAATCTCTTCTTCACTTTTTTTTTTTTGTAGCAATTGTCAGACTTTAATATTCATGAAAAATTAAGTCCATCATACACATTAAAAATATAGGAAATTTTATGAAGACATGAAGCTTCCAATTCCAACTTTGTGGTAACTTTTAGAATGAGGGTTACATATAAATACAGTACATTTTACAGTTTCCAAACTTTGTAATTATATACCTTGATTTATACAGCTTCTCTTTATATTTTACATATCCCACATTGATCACTTGGTTAACATAGCCTAAACTGCACTGCTTCAGCTAATGGAAATAAAAATTAAAAAGGCAAGCACAATGACATATCTCTCCCCACCACTTTATGAATATGAAAGAAAACATTTGTGTAGAGAGCTAATTTTAGGGAAAAATTAATTTAAGGCCTAAACACTTAAATTAATTTTAGTAAGCACAAGAAATACAAAATTAAATAAATCCTCCAGTGACACCTCTACTAACTGATACCACATTTTTAAATTTAGAAAATATTAACCACAAAAACTGTAAGAAAAAATGTGAAGTAAATTTGTGTAGAACATTTAAAAATGATATCCATGATATAAGGGGAAAATGGGAAATAAATGAATTAAATGATTTCAGAATTAACCTAAATATTACATTTTTAATTTAAAATATAAGTAACATTATTAAAGGATAAATCCTGATAGCAAAAGATTTACGCAATGAAGCCAATTCACAGGTATTAAACTGTTTTTGCCTCTATATGAAAAAGAAAGATTTGCTTTGATACTAGTTATAAAAAAAAGTGAATACTAGTCAGTGAATAAAGCATTTCTAAATTACTCAAAGAACATGCATTTCTTTTCTTTCAATGAATTTTTCTTAAGCTCCTTTTAAGTTTCTCATTTTTCCTGAAAACCAAAATAAAATTTTTGGTTTTTTTTTTTTCCTTGCAATTAATTTCAAGTTCATTCATGTTAGTTAATAAGAATTCCAAGTATTGAATTACCAAGTACTGAGGGACATAATAAAAAGAAATAGTTAAACAAACAAAAAAACAACCGTACAGACTTCCATAATTTGTCAAGTCTTACGTTAACTCCAGGGAATCATTTACTGCATAATGGGAAAAAAGGTCACAAAAGAACTTCCTTACTCTATTGCAGAAGGTCTTACTGGTAAGATACTAAATCATATAGTGACTTTCTCTACCTAAGTGACAGTAAAGATCTACAGATTTACAAGTTTTTCTATTAAAAAATGACATCCTGCCAGCACATTATTCTGATTAAGTCCATCCAGTCCAAATCTTCAAGAGGTAATTTAATGCAATCACAATCATCTATGAAAATATTCAACAAGAGTATTTCCCTTTCTCCAGGAAAAGGGTAAAACATTATATTAGTTATATGTATTTTCCAAGCTTACTGGAAACAGAATAACAAACATTAAAAAAATACAAAGGAAAACTCCCTCCAATAAAGAACTGCTAGATGTAGAAATTTAAAGCAGCATATACTGTTTTAAGATCCAACTATCAGGGAACAAAATTGGTGTTAATCTGAAATTATTTTAATGGCTGCTGCTTAACATGAAGACACAAATCATGGCCAGTAATCAATCTCTGAATTTCATATTCAAAATTTCCCTACCTTAATACCATTATGACAGTTTCTATTAGTATATAATTGTTTTAATGAAAAAAGTGCTTGCTCTTGTAATCCAGATAATCTAAAGACATTATTGTAAACTAACTGTATATTCATTTATAGTTTGAAATACATTTCAAATGGGCATTTTTTCCCTTATTTTCCCAGTTTACTAGCACTAACTTGAGCATTACCTTTAATAAAGGCTTTTGTGCCTTATTTAGGATACTGAGATATCAAACATTTCAAAGTGATCCAGTGAGAATGTGTTTTTTGTTTTTTTTTTTTAAGTTTTCAGTAAGTGTTGCTAAAAAAAGACATTATTTTCTCAGATTACCTGAATGCATTTTACTGGCCTGTGATGCTATTAAATTTAGCATTTCATAAAAATGAAATGTTTGATGCTTCTACTTTCAGCTGATCTAGAAAAAAGAATCAAATAATTTGAACGATAAAAGAATAGACAAGCATTTTATGTATAGACTGCTTATGTCCCAAATGAACAAATCCCAATTCCAGATGCCGAGTGTGACAGAGGATCCTTAGACTCCTAAAAAAAAAAAGAACATGTGAAATGGGTACAAAATAAAAAGGGAGATTATTTAATGACTTCAATGCTATCAGTCATTAATTTGGCAGACTTGCAACAGAACAGCTTCATGAAGACATTGGAGATGAGGTTTTTTCCTAATGAAAGGTACAATTCTGCACTTCAAGGAAAAAGTACACTTGAAGATAGTTCCTCCGTTTTCACTGTGTAGTACACATATTTATATTATTGCATGGCATGTATTTCTGAAAAAGCAATAAACACATATTAAGAAAACAGACACTATTTCTAAATTTTGTCAGGAATAAGAAGGCACCACTAATTTGAGGTTGTATCCTGTCATTACTGATAGTTGATTTTGAGTTGTTTATTTCAGCATTTGTTCTTATTAAACTTTTTTTTCTGGTGACATCACTTGAGACATTATTGTGGTTTTCGGGCCACAAACAGGACACATTCATAGTAGTATTTCATCATGGAGAAATCACTCACAGTATATGTTGACAAGACGGTCTTTTTCCACCTCTATCTGGAATTCATACTGCAAAAAACATTTTTTTATATCTTCATAGCTCAACTCTATGGAGAGTTCATTTGCCAAATTTTCAAAGTGGTACAGCAGAGGACCTAGATTTATCCAAATTCTGCAGGGCTTGAGTAATTTCCATATCGTATCAATATAATCAATCATATTATGAGCTGTGTCTATGAAGAAATAGGTAGCAATACAGTCCCAGGTGGTGCATTCTGAATTTATCTCCTGAAAATTTCCAGCTGTCATAGAAAAGTTAGAACCAGTTTAAGACTGTGAGGGGTCAACATCAGGGAAAAAGATTGGTTGAATCTGATCAGCTGATCTCCGATTATTGCTAAACTGATGGATCTAGGGATAAAGCTTATATTTATTAATTTCAGAACATCTGTTGAGTACAAAGTTGGAAGAAAAGAGCATTAAAAAACTCCATTCATTTCCTTGGCAAGCACAACCTAGCCTAGCTGTTTCCCAGGCCAGTCTTCCTAGCCCAGCACCAGGGACCAGAATATTTACTTTAGAAGGATCCCATTTCTCTTCTGGGAAATTTTTTAAAATTTTCTTAAAAGATTGGCTGGTAGCAGGCATCCCTTTCTGCTTTCTCAGTTTTACTCCAGTCTCTCACAAACTGTTTCAGCGTGGCTTTTAACTTATCCATGTCAAATGTAGATGCTGGCATAATCTTTCCATTCCCATCTTCTCTGTATTCTTAATTTTCAAATATATGTATGCAAACATTCACAATGGTCAGCAGTATTCCTTGACTTTCATAAATGCATTTCCGGATCTTATCAAAATGAAGAAGAAACTGAGGAAGTAGTTTCTGTTGATTAGCTGGAAGTGATGAAACTGTCTTCCTCTTGGGTTCACTCGTTCACGCATACTGGTAGCAGAAGGCATTAATGATCTTTCAGAAATGCTCGCGCTGGAGCCGCTCCTCCTCCTCCTGGGTAGCCTAAACTCCCAGCGGAGAAATGCACTTCCACCTTCTCACTCCCACCGCTGCCGCCGCCTTCCCCTCCCCTGCAGCCCTCGGGTAGCTGAGAGGTAGGCCGAGGTGGGCTCCATCTTCCCTGCAGTGCCTCCACGGCCCTTGGCCTGTCTCCCTTGCCTCTCACCGTGACAGAAAACATGGTGGCAGCTACTTGGCCTACCTCTAGACGGTGCCTGCTGCGGACAAGCCCCCAGCTTGAGGTGTGCTCCACTCCCACCACCTTCCACCCTCTATCTGCGCGGGGATCCGCCAGGTCTTAAAGGATCCTGGAACACGCACACTTGTGCATGCAAGGATACGGTGAAGGACCCCGGCCACCTGCCCCAATTTGCTGCAGGATTGCAACATCTCCCTCTCTTTTGAAGGATGATTTGACTGGGTATAGAATTCTTGGCTGGAAAGCTTTCTCTTTCAGGGTTTTAAAAATATCATACCACTACTTTCTAGCCTCTCTGGTGTCTGTTAAGTAGTCCAAATTCAGTCTTATGTGGTTTCCCTTGTATGTGGTTAGTTGCTTTACTCTTGCCACTTTTAGGATTTTCCGCTTCTCTTCAACATTTGACAAACTGATTAGTATGTATCTTGGAATAGGCCTATTTGGATGTATTTTATTGGCAGTTTCTTTGGGCTGCTTTGACTTGCATATTTGTCTTTTATAAAGAGTGAGAAGTTTTTCCCCATTATCTCCTCATTAATTCTCCTAGCCCTTTACTCTACTCTTTTCCTCCTGGGATACTGATAATTCTTGTATTTGTGTGCTTCATCTTATCCATCATTTCCCTGAGGTCCACTTCAATTTTTCCATCTTTTTTTGCCATTTTTTCTTTTGTGAATTCAAATTCAATTGTTCAGTTCTTCTAGTTCATTGATTCTTTCTTCTGCCTTTTCAAACCTGCTGTTGTGTCTCTAAGTATATTTTTTATTTGTGCCACAGTATCTCTCATTTATGGTATCTACTGTTTTTCTATGTACTCTTTCAAATTCTTTATGTTCCTCTAATGTCTTTTTGTTATCCTTTGTCATTAGCCAACCCATTGAATTTATTTAGGAGAGTTGTATGAATATCTTTGATTAGTTGTTCCAAAGTCTGTGTCTCCTCCCATGTTTTAATATGGTCATTTGGCTGGGCTATATCTGCCTGCATTCTTCACATGCTTTGTGATTTTCTGTTGGCCTCAGGCAATTATCTTGATATGGGTACTTTGGAAGTGATTTCCCTCAGTCGCCTAGGGTTTTGTATTTACTTGGATTTGTGTTGAAGGTCTCCTTTTGCACGTGGTATGTCAGTAATTCCATGCCAAACCAAGGTCCAGACCTCATGCAGGGGATTTAACTCGATTTGAGGATCTGTTTGAAGGTAGACAGTTTGCCAGGCTGCACTTTTTGTTTCTTTCCAGAAGATGGTGATCTTGGGCCTCCTCCTCCCCTCAGGCCTGCCTCTCCCTAACCATGCAGTCAGGTGAGTTGAATGGAAACCCAGTGCAAATCCAGCCAGATCTGTTGGTCCCAGTGCAAGATGAGGCTGTCATCCCTGGGGCTTGGTGGTGGGCACTGTACACCTCAGTAGAGATTCTGCTTGTGGGACTGATGGAGATGGTGGCCCTCAGGCTCCTGCTTGGAATCACCTCGGGTTGTGAGACTGGGTATGTGAGCTGTCCCTGTCCACAGCCAATCTGGGAATGCCTGCTAGCTAGGCGTGGCATGGAGCATAAGGCATGGAGGCATGGGGTGCAGAGAGTGGGGGATCAGGGCATCAACTCATATGTTTTGATGTTGTATATTCATTTTCATTTGTCTCAAGATATTTAATGATTTTTCTTGCAATTTCTTTGTTGACCCACTAATTGTTTAAGAGCATGTTGTTCAACCTCCATTTATATGTGAATTTTCCATTTCTCAGACTGGTATTGATTTTCAGTTTCATTCCATTAAGAACAGAGAAATGCTTTGTATACTTGACACCTTTTTAAGTGTACTAAGATCTGTTTTGCACCCAAGCAATGTGATATATCTTGGAGAATGTTCCTTGAGCACTTGAAAAGAATGTATAATCTGCTGTTTAGGGATACAAAATGTTCTAAATATGTCTGTTAGGTCTAGTTTATTTATCATTTAATTAGGTTATCTGTTTTCTTATTACTCCTCTGTTTAGTTGTTCTAATAATTGAAGAGTGGTGTGTTGACTTCTCCCACCATTTTTGAAGAGACATAGTACTCTTTTAAATTATGCCAGTGTTTTGCCTCATGCACTTTGAGAACCTTGATTAGAAGCATAGATATTTGATTGTTATTTCTTCTTGGTGAATTGCCCCTTTTATTTATATATATATATATATATTATATTACATATTATATATATAAATATGTGTATATGTGTATATATATATATATATATACACACACACACATACTGTCCTTCTTTGTCATTTTGCATTTAAAGTCTATTTTGTCTGATATTTGTATATCAGCTTTTTTGGTTACAGCTTGAGTGTAATATCTTTTTCCAGTCTTTTATTTTCATTCTGTTTGTACCTTTGGGTCTAAAATGAGTCTTGTAAACAGCATATAGATGGATCATACTTTTTTTTTTTTTAATTTGCATATGGGCAGGAGGCACCAGGGATCGAACTCCAGACCTCCAGCATGGCAGGTCGGAGCTCTGCCTGCTGAGCCACGGCAGCCGCCCTGGATCATACTTTTTATTCACTCTGCCAATCTGTGTCTTTTGACTGGGGAATTTAATTCATTAGCCTTCAATGTTATAACTATAAAGGCAGTGCTTACTTCAAGCATTTTGTCCTTTGGCTTTTGTCATATCTATTTTATTTTTCTCTTTATATTCTTAATTACACTTTCTGGTCATCTTCATTTCTATATTCTCCTCCAAACCTTTCCCTTCTGTCTTCATTTCATCTGGCAGAACTCTCTTTCATATTTCTTGTAAGGCAGGTCTCTTGTTCATGATCTCTTTCAGCTTACATTTACCTGTGAATATTTTAAACTCGTCTTCATTTTTGAAGGATAACTGTCTGATAAAGAATTCTTGGCTGGCATTCTTTCTCTTCCAGTATCTTAAATATATCATACACTGCTTCCTTGCCTCCATGGCTTCTGATGAGAAATCAGCATTTAGTCTTATGTAGCTTCCCTTGTATGTGGTGAATCACTTTTCTCTTCTTTATAATTCTTTCTCTTTGGCATTTGACAGCCTGGTTAGTATGTGTCTTGAATGGATAGTTGGATTTATTCTATTTGAAGTCCTTAGGACTTTTTTGGATTTGTATATTTATGTCTATTATAATTCTTGGGAATTTTTGGTGATTATTTCCTCATATATTCTCTCAGGCCCTTTTCCCTTCTCTTCTGCTTCTGGATACCCAGAATGCATTGTGTGTACTTCATGCCATAATAAATAACTTCCCTGAGAACCTGCAAAAACTTTTCCTTTCATATCGCCATCTATTCTTTTGTCTGTTCAATTGTGCTGTTCTATATTCTAATTCACTAATCATCTCTTCTGCATCTTCAAATCTGTTGTGTGTCTCTAATTGTTTTGTTTTTTTAAAGCTGCCAGAATTCAATTTCCAGAAATGGAATGGGTTTTAAAAAGGGAATTTATTAAGTTAAAAGTTTAAAGTTCTAAGGCCATAAAAATGTCCAAACTAAGGCATCCAGAGAAAGATACTTTGACTCAAGAAAGGCCAGTGGGTCTGGAATACCTCTCTCAGCTGGGAGGGCATGTGGCTGATATCTGCTGGTCCTTTGGTTTCTGATTTCAAAGAGCTTTCCCAGCTTTCCCAGGGGTATTTTCTTTCTATATATCCAAACATCTGGGTCTTGTGTTGGCTCTGAGCTCTTTATAAAATGTTTCCCCTTTTAAAGGACTCCAGTAAACTAATCAAGACATACCTTGAGTGGGTGGAGTCACAATTTCATCTATTCAAAAGGTCCTACCCACAATTAGGTGTCAAATCTTCATGGGCACAATCCAGTCAAAATGTCACACCCACAACTGGGTGTGTCACATCTCTATGGAAACAGTCCAAAGTTTCCACCCCACAACACTGAATAAGGATTAAAAGAAACATGGCTCCCCCCACAAGTCTGTATCAGGAAAAAGGACATGGCTTTTCTGGCTTACATAATAGCTTCAAAACAACAGATTCCATCCTCTAGACTCCAAAGAGACATTTTCTTTCCTTATACAAAAATACATTAATTCTATCACAATATCACAAAAGCCTTAAACCATGTTAGTAAAAATACAAATATAATACAAAGTCAAAAAACAATACAAAGTCTCATCAAAGTCTGTTACAGGCATGGTCTGTTCTAAGGCAAAACATTCTCCTCTGGCTATTGAACTGTGAAGTTCAGAACAAGTTATCTGCTTCCAATATACAACGGGTATTGTCATTGGGTGCATGTTTCCATTTCCATGGGGAAAATGTGAAAGGAAAACAGGGGTCACTGGACCAAAATAATTCTGAAAACCTGCAAGGCAAACTCCATTGGTTTTCAAAGTCTGAGAGTCATTCATCCTTGGAGCTTTAGAAAGCAGAAGTCCCACCCTTCCCAAGAACCTATGCAGTGGCCTTCCTCTCTACAAATGTTGGGGTGAGGGCTGCAAAATTGGGGCACATTGAGGGGGCCCCCTTTCTCTCAGCTCCATCCTATCCAAGCAGGTTAACTCCCAGGATCTGTGCCATCTTCAGGGCACATGCTCAGCCCCTCCAAAACAGTGGAGTGATGGCCAGGCTCCCCTTGATTTCAGCTTTATGTGCCTCATATTCTCTGAGGCGTGGGGCACTGAAACTCTTCTTAAACATCAAGGCAGAAGGCCTACACTCTGCTTCTGGGGCAAATTCACCCTTCCTACATGGATGGGTGGGTCCACTCTCCTGGCCCAAGATTTCTTGACTTCAGACTTCAGCTTCCATGGATCTGCCTCTGAAATAATTTTCCCTTCAGTCTGTCTCTTTTAGTCCAGATTGGCAGTGGTTTTGTTCATAAAGATCTCACTAGAACTTCACTGGTTTTCCATGCCATATATAGGAATCACAGCCATCAGATAATAGAACTTCCCACAAATCCTTTCTAGATAATTCCATCTCTAATCTTAGCTTATCCCATAATAGCTGACTGCTTCCAGGTTTGTTTAAATTCTCACCAGGGGCCCTATTCCCTGGGGTCTCACACTAGTGGATCTTTAATTTCATCTGTTATATCTTTCATTTCCATAATATCTGCTATTTTACTTTGTATGCTTTCAAAATTCTTCTTTGTGTTCACCCATATAATATTCTTTATTAGCTAGCTCCTCAAATTGATTTAGGAGATTTGTTTGAACATCTTTGATTCATTGTTTGAAATTTTGTAACTCCCCTGACTTTTTAATTTGTTCCTTTGATGGAGCCATAGCTTCATGCATTTTAACATGCCTTGTGATTTTTTTCATGCTTTCTGGACATCTAATTATTTTGATGGGTTTATTCTGAAGGTCAGTTTCTCTCTTTTCTATAAAGTCTTGCTGTTGATTTGGTTTACACTAAGGCTCTTCCTTGACAATTGGTTCCTCAGTATCTCCCAGCCAAAACAGGGCAGGGTAACTTTGCAGGGGGTGTAGACTAGATCCATAGGTACCTGAGTGAAGGTCAGGAACAGTTCCAAAGGCCACCCCCCCACTCCTTTTTTCACTGCTTGTCCCCATGCTGCCCTTTCAGGCCTACTCAGCACGTGATGATTCCTCTAAGCCTACTAAAGCTGGCTGTCATGCTCTTTGCCAGTTCCATATCTGATGCAGTTGAAACAATAGTGCCCGGTGGCTTCTGACCAAGACAGGTTGAAACTGGGGGATCCTGTGTTCTAACTTTGCCCACCAATATCTGCCTCAGTACTGAACTATCTCCCTCTGTACTTGGGGCAGAGTACTCCACGGTTGACCACTCTATAGCCACCCCACTGGCAAGGGCCGGGGAGCCTTCCTCTGCAGTATGCACCCAGTATGCACATAATTGGTCCTTAATTTCTTATTCCTTGAGTCAAGGGTGCGGGAAACGGCCAAAGTCTTCCTTTCCTACTGTAGTCTTGTCCTGGTTGTCCTTGGTTCATTAGAGCCCTGAGAAGTGTTTGCCTTTTTGAAGTACTGGTCTTTTGCCTTTTTGAAGTATTGGTCTTTTTTAACTTGATCCCTGTTGTAATAAACTTCAAAGTCAATTTTAACCAACTTCAAGATAGGTAATTTTAGTCCAGCATCTATTTTCTGTACATCTCTTCTTATATCAGGAAAACTCTGGGTAATAAATTTTATATTTAAAATGTTGGCATTCTCTGGACTTTTTGTATCTATATTAGTGCATTTCTGGTAAATAGTATAAATTTTTTCAAGGAAAGCTGAGGGACTTTCCTCAGTGCTTTTATTGTTCACTTCTTTGCAGACTTGCAATAATCTACTTTTTATAATAGTCTAATTTAGCCTGGTCATCAGCATTATTTGGACTCCTTTCAGGATCCCTTACTGGTATTGCTAAACTTGCTTCAGCATGCACAGGGTTGTTAGGATTTTCTCTTTATTTTGTATCTTTTCCTGTTTTACTTTTTTCATTCGAATTTTCCAGTTGTCTCCTGTTTTTAAGGTATCTAAGAAGGACTGAATTAGCCCAGTTTGGGTTTTAGGTTGTTAATATTAAACAGCGAACCTTTATTTTCTTAGGGTCTTCTCTAGAGACTAAGGTTATATATATATATAATTTATACTTAAATCTGTAGAAAATAGGGTGTGTGCATATACAAATCATTTTGGTTCTCCCTGTTTTTCTATTCCTGCAGGCACTTGCTGGAAGGGTAGACGTTTTGTTGGTGGCTCAGTTACTGGTCTTAAGGAGCAGTTTGGCTGAATTGATTACCCTGATGGGTACAGGAGAGGTAGACTATTTCTATCTTAGGCAATTTACCTCCAGTAAAGGAGGATACAGAGGAGGAGTTAATAAAGGTTTTATTGAATTTTCTGGACTTGAATTAGGACATTTTTCTTTTCTCTGCTAGAGATTTTATTAAATTTTATTAGTGTTGACTTCTGGGAGAGACAAAAGATTGAATATACATCATCTCGTCCCATTTCTGCTTTTTTTGCAGAATAAATCTAGTTATAATTCAGTGTTCTTTTTCTATGGAACCATTTTCAGGCCATTTTTCTCAATTTTTAATCATATTGATATTAAAAAGAAACAAATTTTTTTGTTTTCATTTTTTCATATGTTCATAACTAAAATCTTAAGTTTTAAAAATATAGCCCAATGGTGCGACATTTTGGAATGATATTAGAATTAGAATTTCCACATTTAGAGAATTTTAGTAATCAGTAACTATCTGGGAACGCTTAAACACAAATGCAGTAACACCAATTAACAGACACTTACCACTTAATATTTTTAAATAACATACCAAATAACAGTGAAACAGACACTTAACCCTTACTACATACCTTAATAACATAACAATTACCAATCAAACAAACTAAACATTTACTATGTACCTAGCACTAAATATATATATATATATACAATGCTTCAAGATTCAGGAAGGGCAGTGGTCAGAGCAAGGGAGATTGTTCTGGAGGTAGGACCTAGGACTTCAAATTCTGGTCCAGGGGCCTCAAACACCTTACTGACCTTGAATCCTGGTCCAGGGGCCCCAGTCCACTGTGCTGGTTTCCCAATCTACTTTTACATTGTTGACCTATTCATCTATTTAGACATCTGGATTTGGAACTGTTTCTTCTTTTGAAGCTTCCAGGTGCCAATGAGCCTGGTGTACCAGCAGGGCAGGACAAACCTGATTGCTGAGCCTCTAGACCCAGCACGGTCTAGGTTCCTCAAAAGATTCAATTACCATGCTTACCTCTGCTGGTGGGGCTCCCATATTATGGAGAGTAAGCCTCCTTATTGTTTTTGGACTTCTATCCCTTTTTGGTCTCCAAACTGATACTGATCAAACATGGCATTCTCTGCCTGATGCACATAATAGCTAGTCTATGACACCAGGGTTTCAAAGGAAGAGATTATTGCTATATAAAACAAAAACAGGTGGCATATAACAAGCTTAAAATCTGCTGTAACACCAAGGGTTTTATACTATCAAAATATGGGCAGCTTTTAGGATAATGAGTATAATGGCTCATGATAACAAAGTTTGAGATCTAATTATTTAGCATGTACACGCTGATTACATGCCTAGCCACAGAATATCTGTAAGAAAATGGTGGCCTTAACATGGGCATGAATTTTAGTATAATAACAATGTATAGATCAGTTGTACGTTAAAGTTTAAGCTATTACACGTCAGGTGGCCATTTTTAGTTAGATCTAGCTTTGTTGTGTAAGATAGTTTGGGAATTGGAGTAGGTTAGTTCTGGGCTGACCTAAGTTCCTTCATCAGTAATTATTAGAAGCTTGCCTTTGCTCTCATAAGACTCTAAACTTGTAAAATAGGGTAAGGGGGTACATGTGGGGCCAGTCATGAGTTTTTTACAATCACAAGAAAATGTTATATCATTATGCAACCATTATTAAAAATCAAGGGATCTGGATTGCAGTTCAGTGGGTTTCAGTAATTTCAGGTATTGCTTTTGGCCAGTCTACAATGTACTAGCAAGTAAGAAAAAGGCATCTATATAATGATTCCGTCATCCTAATTATTTGTAATTCTTAATTTCTTGATTACAATTTCCTATAATGAAAATCATAGACTATTTGTCCTTTTGTGTCTGGCTTATTTCACTCAACATAATGTCTTCAAGTTTCATCCATGTTTTAGTATGTAGGAGTACTTCAGTTCTCCTACAGCTGAAGAACCTTCCATTGTATGGATATACCACATTTTGTTTATCCATTCATCTGTTGGTAGAGGTTTCTTCTGAAATTATTTATCGGCCTCCGGGTTTTAGGTCTCCTCCCATTTAAAAAAATAGCTATATACAGTATTTTCCCCCATTAATTTCCAGCAGCTGAACTACAGTTAAAATGTAACAGACATTTTGGAAAGCTGTATTTTGGATGTCAGGCAATTTTGATATTAACAAAACCACCATAGGCCTGTTTTCCAATCCATTTCAGTGGCTCCTTCATTATTACCCATGATGCTTTATATTCATGCCTTCATCCTGTCTGAGCTGCTGGACAATCTTAGAAAAAGAGCTAAATCTCTGGAGTCAAGTTCTCTCTCAGTTATAAGATGGATTAATGACAGATGCCCAAAGCGTTTTTACATATTTTACTTAGTTGGGGAGTTAAAAGCAATTATTAGAAGTATTTCAGATGAAAGATACCATAGCATATGAGACTTAACACACTTGGCATGCCCAGAAAGTTTGCAAATAACAAATATAAATGTGTTATTAAAGAGGGATTAAATGCCTTTATAAACTGAAATCTCCTTGTCAGACCCTTGAATCGGTAAATATGTTAAGTCTATTTTCAAAATCAGGTTTCCAAAAGCAGTTACCTACAGGGGCATTTATGTTAAATACACAGAGCTGTTTGTGGAGTTTAGTGTAAGGGCTAGTTTTCACATATGTATCACATTTTAAGAAGCACCAATCATGTCACTGATCCAGAACCTAATAGAGAGCTCCTAACTTTTGGGAAAAGATGTATTTCCTTGGAAATTTTAAACTATAGGGTGCTAAAGAATAACCAGGAATCACGAACAAGCGGGTTTTCAAGATAACTTTCATTGTCATTTTACTAACAAAAATATAATAAACTCATGTACATGAAAATGATATTGATACTATTCCAATGTCTGTTTCCTGCTATAGAAGGAACTATCTAAGGGAAATGTCTTCTGTTATATAATCTTCAACATAATTCACCTCAAAAATAGAATGACTTCATAATAAAGGGTTAATAGGGTAGCATGGATTAAGAAGATGTGTGTGTATGTGTGTAGGTGGGATTTAACAAAAATGTTCTAGGGAAATGACAGGCATAATTGAAAAGCCTAGTAATCCCCTTCTCTTTGATTTTCTGCAGCACTTACGATCTGTATGACTCATTTGGCATGGGTGAATTGTCATGCAGCTTCTCATGCATGTATTTCTTGTCTGTATAAGTAGGAGGTGAGCTCCTGGAAGGAAGTTCCCTGCGGCGCTAAGCCTATTGCTTTGTACATAACCCAGGTGTATTAATCATTGATTGACATGTACATTTGCAAGGAGGAGTCCGAGATACACTTAAAACCTTTATTCATTGATTTACAAAATGTACAATATTTACAAAATTTAGGCATTAATCCCATATTGACATGAAAATACTATAGGGAGCCTAAAAATAAATGTGGCACAGAGGCTAATACACACATTGCTGCCCTTTGCATGTCCAGCGCCACCGATAGTGGAATTTAATTGGAGATTTAATGTGGTGGAAAGGTCAGATGACTAGCAGGTCCTGGATCTTCCACATGAATGGCTCTTCCTTGGCTCCTTGAAGCCGGAGATGGTGAGCATATCACTTTGTTTAGGAATTGAACACAAGCCATTCTGATAGCCAAAGCCAACTGGATGCATGCAGACACATCTGTGTAGTCACCAGTAACCCCCTGGGTGGTGTCTGAATGTGCACCACTGTGGACCTGCTCCCTGTACACCAAAGCCAGAGAGGCTTGATATGGCCCCCTTCTCATTATTAAGAACCAGCATTTGGATGTTGTCTCTTATTCAAATAGCATGCAGTACTTGGAAAGTGTCAATGGAGGGTGACCATGCACAAAAATGGTACTTGTAGACAGCTACAACATCAAAGTTTCATTACATCTTATAGCATCTTTAGATGCAGGACCATTCTGTGTCTTCTTTTAGCAAAAGGGATGAATGAGGAAGCCGTACCCACCCCACCCTTCCCAAATATCATCTGGGGATATACGCAAAATGGCTTTTGCGGACTAACTAAAATCCACAAATAAGATGGGCAAATTCCCATAAAGTCAGGCCTGACAGTTTTCTTAAGGGTAGTAATTTCACCTCCCCTTCCTCTTCGATCCTGCCTCACCCATATATCCTAATTCTAAAAAGGCTTTGCATTTTGAACTCTGAGCCTGAGTACCTTCATCAGTAGAAAGTGTGAATACTAGGAATATATCTTATAAGGTTCTTGAGGGGATTATATTAGGTAAAGTGCTTAGCACAGTGCCTGGCACACAGGAGGTGCTTAATAAATGTCTTGCTTTCTCTCTCGCCACTTCCCCCTCACAACTGTGAGTGACCAAAGTCTGAATTAGATAATTTATATAAGCATTACCACTGTCAGTTCATATTTGGTCCTTAAGGGCATTTCATTTTATGAACCAGTGATATTTTCCTGTGGGGGCAGAAGGGCCCTGACAACAGTCTCTGTATCAGCATTGGCTCCACCAAGTTTTATGCAGACACACCCCATAACCCTGCACAGAAACACATATCAGTGTTGGTCACCACCTGAATTACTCCTGGGACAGCGCCACTGAGGAAGCCGTGAACAAAAGCCTTAAAGCAAACACGCTACTCTTTCTCACAACATAAGTTAACTTTCTCCAATACTGGTGCAAGTATAATAGATCACTTTCAACAAACATTCAAGCTCTACCACTGTTGAAAAAATAAGTACTCAATCTGATCATCTTGTTCAGAAAAAGGATATCTTACAATATATTTTAGTTTATAGTTATGCCATACAAAAATAAATATCGTATAATGATTTACAAAGGAGAAAAAATAGTAAATCGAGGTGCCAAAAATATGAGAAAGATGGTGAAAGTTTCATCATTTACTTCAAAAGCAACTGACATGAAACTGAAACTGATCCCACCACAAAGCTGGGTGGATCTCCTTATTCATCTCACCATCACCCCACCTGTTCTCATCCCAGCATAACTTCTTTCTCTATCAGTTATGAGACAATTCAATGCAGAACCTTCTCACTAAAGTCACTGGAGATTTGGAAGTACAATGGGGAGGGCTCTTAGGATAAGCTTCAATTGTAGGAAGAAACAGGCTGAGCCACATACTCAGCCTTCAGGGTGAACCAGCATCAACCCCCACCCACCTACTTCCTTTCATACCAGAAATCATCTCTGGTAGATTAGCTATGCTTGAAGAGAATCCTACCTCGAGACAAAATACCACATCCTGCTTTGGAACTCTTTGGACCAGTGCTAGTCCCATTGTACCAGGTGGAATCCAGCCTTTCAGGGAGCTTAATTCGATGCCAAATCAAGGCAAATCTCACCAATTATATGAAGGGATAAACCTAGTCACTTTGTAGATGTTGATTCCATTATGGTGAGAGAACATCCTTCTCCAGCACTCTTACCCACACTTCACGCTTCTATGATTGCCTTTTTATTTCCCTCACAAAGAGAGATAATATGAATCCTACCGTTAGGAAAAGAATTTTGGAGAAAATTGGACAAATTGCTTCATACCTTCCTAGTGAGAATCTCCAAGGAAATAGTCCATCCATCTTGACGTAGAAGTTTTAACATTCTAAAGCTATAAGTGAATTTATGAGTGTATTTAAACCAGTGGCTTTTTACTTTCCTCCTGTAAAACACATACTTATGCATATCCATATAACATATCGCCTAACATCTCGGGGTGGGGGGGTCACTGGACTGCCTGAAACTCATGAATGTATTTCAAATTAAGAACCCCAGATCTCAAACATGTAACTATTTCTTGGAGCAAAAACAAAGGTTTGTGGCATACAATTCAGGGTCTGTATTGGGGGCAGGTTGGCGTCTATGGAGTACTGGCTAGACTTGAAATGACCACATTGACACAATGCTTGTTCCTAATGGTATGTGACGATGCCCGGCCAAGACGGTTTTCGTGAGCTGTGTCTCGAACGTGTGACTACTATCAGGCCAGGGACTCATGCACGACCGTGGACCACTGTGATTGATTCCCATGGATTGCTACTGTAGACGAGGCCCTCAAGATGCTATAAAGTGAGTCCCCACCACACCCACAAGCAGGACACAATCACTGACATGCAGTGTGGATTCCCGTTTGTCTGATTTATAGGTGACGTTGTAACAAATGTGGCATCCGTTTCATTTCGGGGGATTGGCAAGTTACAGATATTGCCTTCACAGCAGGAAGTGCAGACCTGGAAAATAGAAAGAAAGAGAAAGATGGGTGATGAGAAGTCAGCAGGCCTTAGGAAGTGGGAGTTTTTGAAGGAACTGTCTCCCTCATGGCAAGACAAATGAAAATTACCTATTCTACCAAGGAGACGCCAGTCTGCATTTAGAAGAGTGGGATGAGACTTCAAATGGAAGCAATATGGTCAAAATGAAAACTCCCAGGACTAACTTTCAAGATCTGGGTTCTGTTTTTCAAGCACCGCTGTGTGGGTTTTATAGCTTCACAATCTTCCTAGGGCTCAGCAACTCTATCTGCGAAAAGGGGATTATAATACTTGGCCAACATTTCTCAAAGAGGCTCTTTCTGACTACTTGAGGAAGCTATTAAGAGGGTAAACTTTTACTTGCCAACTTTTCACAGGGAAAGTGGAGTGACAACTCAGATCATCTAAACTTTGAATATTTACTTTCCTTAGAACTGTGTGCATACTTATCTCCATTCTCAAAACCAAGTTTGAAGGGTTTACATTTATGCAGTTATTCCTGCTTTATACTGTTTGATTCATAGATCATAAGAAAAAATAAACCCAAGGGTTATTGACGGAAATTATTTTAAGCCCCAGCTACTCAAAATGTGGTCTGTAGACCAGCAGCTTCAGCTTCACAGGAGCTTGTTAGAAATGCAGAATATTATGCCCCCCACCAGACCTAATGAATTAGAACCAGCACTTCAACAGGAGCCAGGATGATTGAAATGTATAGTTAGTTTTGAGAAGCCCTATGATGGTTCATATCCCATACAGTCACCATCCTGCAGAGACTTAAATCTGGTCACAGTTGTCATGGGTTTGGAAGAAAGCATAACGTTGAGAGATTGGAGGTCAGAAGTGAGTTTGAATTCTGTCTAGCTGTGTGGCCTGAGCACATGATATAACTTCTGTGATTCTAAATGTCCTTTTTGGTAAAGTAGCTAGAGTTATGTCTGAGAGCCAAGCCCAGCTTCCCAGTGGATTTAGGGTTTTATGAAGGGGCATGTGTGGGGGGGTGTTAGATAAAGTAAAGTTCTTGGTTTTACCTTTCATATCTCAAACCAGGATCAAGTAAACATATATTTCAAATTTTAATTCTTAGTGTATTTGAGAGGTTGATTTAAAATTAGGCTTCTGTCGTCTTCTTAAGGGAGAGAAGCCCCTACTGACAATATAAATTCAGGGTATGAAGAATAGGAGTTGCCCCAAAAAGTAGCCTGGGAGAGAGGTGGGAAGATGCTAAATAAAGACCAAGGCCTCCTACAAGATCATACATACAGCTAGCCCTGCACCACCAGCACGGCCATCAGCTGCATTCCCGCCTCCAACCACAAGTCAGGCTGTCTTTGATTTTATATTCTCCTTCAAGGACACCCTCAAAGTTCAGTTTTAACTGGATGCTTCTGCATACAGGCACCAGATGAAGTTTGAGGGGAGCAAACTCACAAGGAGATGGTTCTCTTGTCACCTACTCACATGACCCAAGAGCCAACAGATACCTTCCCCAATGAAGACTCACCCCCCCCACCACCACCACTTTACAGGAAGTTAGCAAAGCTGAATTGCCTTGGCTATCCTCTCGGTACATCTGCAGTGCTTTACCATAATGGACATAACTGGCGATTGGTTCCTTTTTCTTCTGGTAGCTTTAATACTTTATTCCGAGTGAAGAAAGGGCTTACAATAATTTGCAATACTCTCTTGGTTGTTTATACAATTTATACCAGTTGTCCTATGCCCTAGTATAATAGTTTATTCTTTTAGAGCAAAGAGGAAAGGAAACATCTTTTCTAATGGTACAGAGACAGTCAAAAGCCAGCTTGCACAGGGGCATAAGAATTGGCTCATGAACACTGATGTCTGAGGTGGAGGGAGGCCGTCTGTGCTGGACCTGACACTGGTTTAGTTTCCCAGACCTTGCGGCCTTCATGCTCCGAGTCTCTGCAGCCAGTGGATAGGCACTCCTCCAGCGGCACACAGCGTTTGGTGACAGAGATGCTGTTTCCCGTGACTTCCATTGTGTGCTGAGTATAGCAGTATCTGGTCTCTGTCAACAGAGCAAATGTTTTGATTTGAGATGGGAAAGGTTAACCCCACCTGCCTAAAAGGAAAACAGGAATGTCAACACCACAGACCCTGAAGGGATCTACCAACACAGCAGATAGACAATGCATGGAGGCTAAGTCCAATTCCAAAGCTCTCCTTTGAGAGAGAGTCTTCCTCTTTGCAATAGAAGGAGGATTGCCTTCAAGGAAGAAACAGTGGCTTACTCTTTGCCTTTTAACACATTTTGCCACTGTACTGACATATCTTTTGGGGGGATAAAGGGCTGGAAGGGATGATTTAGGATGTGAGAATCCAGTTTCCCAAGACAGAACACAGGGTAAAAACAAAGTTACACCATGACTCTTAGGGAGATGAAAGGCTGTGGCAGAGGCAGGTATACAAATGTGTGTTGGTGTTTTGGGAAAACAGCTGTTTCTAAGCAAGGGTAGAACAATTGAAAATGGATTCATCTTATTTGGAGACATTTATAAAAAAACAAACAAAAACAAAACTTGCCAGTGAGCCCAGCTGAATCCCAGAAATTCATTACAGAAGACACTTAAACTAAAAATGAAGGTTTTCCAAAACTGAGGAGTGTCTTTTCTCCCTACCCTGATTTCAGTCTTTCTTGTATGATGGCTGATGAATTTCTAAAAGTTTCATCAAGTTTCAGAAATCTGAAAACTTGAGATTTCTTCCAAAATTCCATGAAGTTTATTATTGTTATTATTTGTAATTTAAAAACTCAAGAAAAACAACTTTGCCAGTTTAATTCTTTAAGGTCTCCAGGCAGCATTCAGCTTCCTAAGCCTGGAATTTAGGAAAATGCTCCTGCTTTACCTTTACATTAAAAGAGGAAATGAATAATTCCTAAGAAATGTCACTGAGCTGTTTTTCATCCTTATCTTGGATCCAACTCTGCATGTTTTATGTTTTGGATATTTAGTAGCGAATATGGAATTATAACTTCCTAAAATATTATTTATTAGGCAATAAAAATTTCGCCCACCAAGGTTCTGTCATGACTTTGGCAGCTTTTAACTTGGATATTAATGTCCAAAGAAGAAACCTTAAGAATTTTAGGCCCTGAGAATGAGCTAATATGAGCCACACTGCCACATCTTGAGGGTTATGAAAATTCAGGGGTTTTGACAAACTTCCCAGACACCCCCTGTCATGGTTAGGGACACGTGTCAACTTGGCCAAGTTGTGGTACCTGTTTATCTGATTGGGCAAGCGTTGGCCTGTCTGTTGCAATGAGGACATTTCACAGGATTAGGTCATGAGCACATCAGCTGCATCCACAGCTGAATCCATTTGTAATCAGCCAAAAGGGAGTGTCTTCTGCAATTAGTGATGCTAAATC